>QVXC01000223.1:0-56825 GCA_003501895.1 Phaeosphaeria sp. A1 3.1a
GCTGCTAACAGCCACTTGGCTGTAGCAATCTCTGTTTCCTTTAGAAAGTCTATCAGCGCAGCGCTTCCCTTTGCAGTGCTAAACAGCTGTTGTAGCGTAAGAACAGGTGTGTCTAGTGTATTTGCTATCCTTTTCCTCTCTTTTCTGTAGTGCTTGCAGTGTAGGAGAAGGTGTTCTGGCGTCTGCAGAGCCCTGCAGCTGCCAAAGCATTCTCCCTTGTCGTCCTTGCCTATAGCTTTAGAAAACTGCTTAAAGAAGCCCTTTCCTAGCTTTAGCTGGTGGTAGGCAGCTAGCACTCTCTTAGGGCCAGAGAGTAGCTGCATCTTGTATGCGATTTTTGGCCTCTCCTGAGTAGCCCTTTACTATCTAGCTTATACTTAAACACCTAAATCAGTAGCAGAACTTCGTTATCTTAAGCGTTAAAGTCCTTCTAAGTAATAGTTTTATAGGTATCCTTATATTTAACAGCAGAGATCTCACGCTGTATTACTGCGATAAAGCCTTATTTATAAATAGCTAGTAGCTTTATTACGTCCTTATAGAAGCGAGGTTCTATAGGTAGTATTAAATAGTAAAACTAGGTCTTAGGTGCTGTAACAGCTACGGCGACAAAGGTAGACTAGTACTTATTAATAAAGAAGCTACTGCTTTTACGTAAGGGCTTTCTTACTCTTACTAACCCCTTAGGTAGTATATATAATTAATGTAGGTTACTATTAATAAGTTCGCAATTTTGTGCAGTATTTATATCAAAGTCTGCTATTAAGTTATATTACTTTCTTTTCCTTAATAACTGAGTTGTAGGCTGCGCTTCTAGAACTAGTAGCGTAGGACTACAACTGATTGTAGCTGACGTGGTAGACACATGTGTGTGAAGGTCTAGATCAGGAGTAGCTGTAATAGCTAGTGTAAGTAACAGCTGATATCCTGTATCCTGTTGATGCTCGTATAGCTTTTTAAGGCTCTGTGTTTTCTGTATCGCTTAATTAGTTAACGCAGAAGCTGTGCTGCTCTGAGTAGGTTCTTCCTCCTCTTCTGAGGACTCTTCTGAAGATTCTTCTAGATTTTGCAAAGGGCGCAGGTGGATTGTATAGACGATCTCTGCTAGTTCCTCTCGTTGTAGTAGAGGATTAAGAGTATTGTGCGCTTGGTAGAACATGTCTTCTCTGAAGGTGACATCGCGTGTTCGAATAACCTTGCCTTAGTGCGCTTTGCTTTTTGTTTTTAGCAGCCATACTCTGTAGATGTTTGAAGAGTCGTAGCCAACAAGGTAGCCGATAAGAGCACGAGGAGTGAGCTTGTCTCCTCGTGGTATCTGTGTGCGTAGCGCGTATGCGCGACAACCGTAGACTTTAAGATGAGCTATTGATGGCTTTTTATGATACGCAAGTTCAAATGGCGTTCTCCAGTTCAGCGACCGTGTAGGCGTGCGATTCAGCACATATCCTGCAGTAACGTATGTCTCTGGAGCAAGCTGAAGCGGTATCTTCGAGCCTACTAGCATTGATTGAGAACAGTCGATCAGACTCTTGCCTGAACGTTCTGCAGAGCCGTTCTGTTCCTTAGTATGCGGTGCTCTGATCTGAAACCTGATGCCTTGCTGTTGGCAGTAGGCTCGCGATGAGTCGTCTGTCAGGCCATAGCCTCGTTCATCATCAGCTATGATGAATGTGACAGTAGTATTGAATTCTCGTTTGATCAGCCGATCTAAGCGGGTGATCACGTCAAGTAGTGTCTCCTTGTCGCGCTTCGGGATAGAGTAGACGAAGTTAAGCTTGGTGTATAGATCCACGGCGTGGAATATGTACCGATGTCCATTGTAGCCAATAACGTCGAGCTTGATGATGTCGATCGCTACCGTTTCAAATGGACGAGATGCGCCTATCTCGTGCCCGATACGGCGAGAGATGATCTGATGAGCTTTATTCTGCGAGCATTCCGTACAGTCGATAGTGCGTGGTCCTCGGCCTGTAGGTGGCTCAATGCCTCGGACATTGTTTGCCAGATGATCGATGGCATCAGTGCCTGCATGTCCCATTAAGACATGAAGTTGTTGCTTGCTAAGCTTTCGAGGCTTGAGTGGTTGAGCTGAGTACTGAGGCCTGCGTTGATTGGATGCGAATGCTGCATGTTGTTGCGATTGTATTGGTGGAGGCTTAGCCCGATGCACGACTAGCCAATGGCCTCCTAGCCTTGTAAGACTAGCAACGTCTTCGTGAGCGTCGTTGATTGCTCTGTATAGAACGTTTCGTCCTGAGTCGAAGTGGATTTTTGATAAGGAGAGGCGGGACAGTGAGACTAGGCTGGTGAAGAAGGATTGAATCAAAGCAACGTGCTTGAGTGTAGTTGTCTTAATGCCACTTAGTGTTGACAGAGGTATCTTGACTTCTCCCCATGCTTCAATCTTCATCTCAGTTCCTCCTGCAAGGACAAGGTCATCATCTGCTGCTGGGGATCTCCATTTGAATTTAGCAGGGTTATTGCAGATGTGGATATCTGTGGCTGGATCCAGTACCCATGAGTGGATGAGTGGACAGTGTTGAGACACTTTTTGATCGTTGAATGCAGAAAAGAAGACGGCGTAGGTTTCGTGCGGGGAATGCTCTGATAAAGGATCGCCTGCGTCGATCTCTATCGAATCAGAGTCTGACGCGTGGGGTTTCTTGCCAGCATCCCTTGTCTTTTGCTTCTTGTAGCGACGATTCTTTTCCCGAATCTTATTTAGTAAGCCTTGCTTCCCTCTAGCTTCGAATTCTGCAACCTTCTTGGCTTTTTCAGGGTCTTCGATGAATCCGCGTGGTCTGAGGGTAGCGTCGATGTATGGGCATTGACCCCAGAAGTGCTCGTCGCCACAGAGGCAGGGTTTTGACGGTGAACTATCGTCTCTTAACCTCTTCTTGTTGTATTCCGATTGTTGGCCATTGAGCTTTGCTCCGAATACTCCGCCATGAATGTTTGCTTTCCTTGAGTATGTCGTACGGTAGTATCGCAAGAACTTAGCAAGGACAGTTAATAGCTGAAGTTTGTCGGGTATTGGCTTGCTGCGATCTGAGTTCCAAGTCTCTTCAGCCTTGAATATGTCAAGTGACGCGCTGGCTGCGTATGCGGCGTCAACTTGTTTGATAGCTCGAATGAGGTCTTTGTGTGCTCTAAAACCGTGCACGTCAGGCAATTCAAGCTGCTTTGCTCGACTGTATGCTGTAAGGAACTCATTGCACCAGTCTCCGACGTTTGATCGACGAGCGTGTAGAGTTTTTGCTGCCTCGTAGTCTTTTTGTACGCGATACTCTTTATCGGCAGTCGTAGGAGAGTAGAGGCCTTGTAGCATCTTGATCTGATCGTATACTGTTGTCTCGTCTTTGATGTGATACAGTAGGTCCTGTTGAATCGTTTTAGTGATGTGTGCTTCAACTTGTCCTACCTTATCTCGCAGTCGTCTATATTCTTTGATCTCTTTGTAGTAGCTGCTTCGATCTTGATTGTACTGCAGCAGATCTTGTTGAGAGGGTTGAGTCAAGAACGAGCCGTCTGCAGCGACAGTAGGCGTTGGTCGAATAGGCTCAAGAGGCTTCTGTAGTGGTCTGCGTGGTTGAGTAGGATCAATGTACTCCCATACATCACCTGCTTCAGCGATGCGTCGGACGATGAAGATCCAGAGCTCCCAGTTGTTCTGCCCTTGAAGGATAATCTCTGAGCTGACTGACTGCCTTGACATAGTTGGACAGGGCGGTAGGTAGGTAGGTAGTCAATTAATTGAGGAATCAGGCGGATTAGGCCGGGCTTATAACTGTAAGCAGTAGGGGTTAAATAATGTATTTTGTTGTTGTCTTCTCGCTGAGCTGCCTGAGTGCAGGCTTATATACATAGAGTAAGGACTGATTAGTGTGGAGTCAACCACGTGACAAGGTATAGTGTCCTGGGCTTACATTTCTCTTATGACCCCATACGAGGTTTTGTTACGACAGAGGACAGAGCGAGTTACACAGGACTTGCTGGCGCAGAAGAAGGGACTTTTAATCTTTGCAGATTACATTTGTGATTAGAGTTGCATAGCACTAACTACTCTATAGTAATTTGCTGCAAACTGCCTATTCCTGACAAAGATTAATGAGAATGCTTACTATGCTTCATAATCTTCCCTCTCTTGCCATCATACATGTTGTTACCCGGATTTGATGTCTCTTGATGGTCCAAATAATAGTTCTGACATATAAGACGAAAGGATTTTTCATTGGCCCGGCCGGCATCAGCTAAAGAGCTTGAGAGGAGCTTGCCTCCCTTGGCCCAGGATTGCACACCGTCATCCCAGTGCACTAGGACTTCAGCATCGAAGTAGATAGGCAGCCGAAAAGACTTGGGAACATCTGTGTCTTTGAGCAAATCCCATTCGGGAGGCGGTACGAAGCATCCGTAAGGACTGTAAGAAGCTGCAGCTATACACCGAAGAGGTTTCAATCCAGGTCGAATTTTGTGGTGACGTTCAGACTCATCGAAAACGTTGGTAGGGCCAACTTCGCAATTAGGAAATGCAGTGTCCATATCGTCGTCATCAAGAAGTGCGTAAGCCTTGTAGCTCCGGTAGGAGATCTGTACAAGATTGAGCACGGGAGGGTCATCTCTGTTTACCTCTTGTTTCCGGCCAATAACTGTGACCGCCAGCGATCTTATAGCTTCCTCTAGTCTCTGCTCTGCCCTCTCCCGCTCTATCTGCTCTCTCCTCTCACCGTCTCTAATCAGCGCCCCAAAGAAATAATCAGCCAACGTGTCGGGGAGTTTCTTGTTTGCCATGCTTATGTCCATGGGTTCAGGACAAGAAGCGCGACGTCTTATAACGTCCCAACGTTGCAGAGTCCAGTCGCAATTCGGAGGACGCGGACGCTACCTCCGATTCTCATTTCTCAAAAGACACTTTTGAGATTCAAGCATCAGAAGTGAATCTATGTTTCCTAGAGTTGGCACATGACATCGAGTTGTCGAGCTACATTACTCACGCGTCAATTGATCTACACACAGACAAACTCCGCTTCATGGGAAGATGCCGCTGCATCTACTCCATCTACTAATGAAACTACTCATTGACATAGTCAACCACCTTATCTCCGCGAAAGACTTGCTTTCTCTAGTCCAAATGCACATATTATTCTACCATTTCTTTGCACAACATCTTTATGAGTATGATGCGAAGTATCACGATAGCTCTGCCTTATCATGGGCTGCCATCCACGGAGTACTTCAAACAGCCAAACATTCCCTAGAGGTAGACGCCAACATAACGAAGGGACCCTCTATGAGACTCGTTCTCAAGCATAGACAATGGAAAATATTAGAACTTCTCTGCGGGAATGTTGCTGAGCTAGAATTACAGCACGACAAGAACGAGTATTTCGATGACGCCTTACAAGCGGCAGCATGGACTGGTAACAAGCAAGCAGTGGAACTTTTACTTAACCTCGGTGCCAACGCCAGCTCAAGGGGAGGGCATTACAATGACGCATTGCAAGCAGCATCGTGGTCTGGCAACAAATGTGTGGTAGCGCTATTGCTCGGCGTGGGAGCGGATGTCAACTCCCAGGGCGGGTATTACGGCAATGCCCTTCAGGCAGCTGCTTGGATTGGTTCTGACGAAATTGTATCCCTTCTTGTTTCAGCAGGTGCCGATGTCAACGCGACAGGGGGACGCCATGGTACCGCGCTTCAAGCAGCTTGCTGGGATGACCGTAGACAGTTAGTTGAGCTCCTACTAGCTTGCGGTGCCGATATCCATTCACAAGGTGGATTTTATGGCGATGCTCTACAAGCGGCCGCTTGGGGAGGGAGTCCTCGCGTCGTGGATATTCTATTAGCCAGCGGTGCTGATGTTACCGCACAGTGCGGTTATTTTGGCAATGCGCTTCAAGCGGCTGCGTGGAGAGGCCACGCGGGCATTGTAAATACGTTAGCAAGACATGGCGCAAAGGTAGATGCACAAGGAAGATACTACATGAATGCCGTAGACGCGGCTTGCGGTCAAGGTCACAAGCGAACGGCATGGCTACTGCGATGTTGGCGCCTACGCCAGCGTTGTGAAGCTACCCAACTGAGCTGGATCTGGCAGAAGTCACACATGCCGGTAGCTTGAAGCGATATGGAACAGATTTTGCCGAGGTTCGTGTGTGCGTGCAGATGGGAGATCATGTAACTTAGTCAGTCTCGAGGTTACTAGTGATTCTTATTTAGAAACACGAAAGGCTAGGTATACTTTCGCCGTAACAGCCAATCAACATTACTCGTACCCGCATTCGCATCCAGATTACATAAACATCCCCTTCTGCTTGATCAAACGTACTCTATCTGCGCTTTGGTTTACTCAGATTATACGCCAGCTTCGCCCTCAGCTTCCGTAGCAACTTCTTCTCACTTTTGCCAAGTATTGCCTTGAGCTCATCAATGCTGTACTTGTTGTTTCTTCCTTTGCGAGCTGCCTCCCTCTGCACGTGGGTCCAATAATGATCTCGTAAGTTATCGCCACGCGAAAAGCGTCTTTCGCAAATCTTGCATTGATGTGCGCGCTCCGTGCCGTGTACAGTCTTCATATGACGACGCAGATGCTCGGGACGCACGAAGGGTCGATCGCAGTGACATCTGTGATACGCTAGATAGGACGGCGTGACAGGCGAGGAACGAAAGATGGTACTACGAACTGTCGGTGTGTCGATGTCGCTGTCAGACCACTCGCTGTCGGAGTCATCGGACCCGATCGTTTCGCCAACGTTGGGATTTGTGGCATCTGGAACTGCCCCAGGCTCAGCCGGCGGGTACCCAGCGTCATCAAAATAGGTCAGAGGTCGAGCTGGCCAAATCGCATTCGTGGTCAATGGCTGCGTGTAGGTGTTGCCATAGTCACCTTGTTGCATGTTGAGTAGATCTAGCTGGGAAAGATCCTCCGCCATGTCGTAGGCACCGTGCCCCATGGTAACATTGTAGTCGTGTGCGAAGGTTGACTCTGTCGTCATGTGGTTGAAAGAGTACGGGGCTGGCAATTCAGACTGCGACATTCCCGTCATGAAGGCAACTTCGAAACTACGCGGATACGCAGCCGTCCATGAACGGTTGTCGACGTTCGGGAAGTCCGCCATTGTCTCTAATCAATGAATGCTATAATGACCCGAATCAGTATGAGGAAGAATCTCGTGAAGGCAATGCTTACAGAGTACCTATATGTGCTTCTTCAAGCTGAGCTGGCTAAGGTAAACGTTGATGGCGAGTGGCCTGAAGATATCATTGGTCAGGGCGGCTTGCCCTCGACTTAAATGTTCAAAACACATGTAGCCAAGTGTCATAGCAGTGCTCTGATCGAAGGTTGACGCCGACACCCATGTTTCTCTACCAAGCACACGGTTCATTGTTCTCGTTTCTAAGTTTGGTAAGGCCGTCAATGTCAGGTCAGGTGTTAAGACTCTTTGGGTCGCAGTAGGGATTGTAAGTAGGGGTCAGATATGCTGTTGTGCGGCGAAGTCATTGCAGATCATGCATTGCTGGCTTCGATGGACGTGAGGAGGTGGTTGAGAGTAGCTGGTGCTGGAACAGAAAAGTCTCATTATTTGGGTGTACTCAGGCTGCTGCGCTATATGGCTTTCTCTGTGAGCTCCTTTCAATCGTGGTGAAGACGAGATATGATAGTACTCGTTCTGAGGGGGCAACATTGCAGACCTTGAGCAACATCTGCATGTCTCGAGAGGCGTCGTCCAAGCATGCTAGTCGGTGGTGATTTGACAGCCGCGCTGCGTGCGCTAGTAAAGCAAGGGGTCCAGGGGGCGTGCGGCGTGGAAGAAGCGCGCAGCGCGCCCACGTGCGCTTGCGCGTGCTCGCGTGGGCATCGATATCGATCAGACCATACACCACAAGGTGTGATGAGCCTTACCAAACAACCCACCAATCTAGAGCTGAACTGGACACATAGCTTCTCAGCAGCACGGCCCTTGTCTCAATCACCCCATGTTGGGATTCATCTAGACGCTTTTTCACACCATACTGCACTGAAGCTTCACAAGCTTGTTGTTCATTGATTGGTCCAAGTGCGCGGGGTACGGAGAGGCAAGAGATCCGCGATCATGTTGCGGCTCTTAGTTGTAGATTGATCCAGGTAGATTGTTTCGTCGAGAGCTGGACAGTCTGTGACCAGCAAAGGTGCTACTAAGCGTCGGCTACGGTGTAGGATTGGAGGTAGGCCTTGAGGAGGGAACGATAGATACCTCGATTTGAGGTTGCATCTGCTGATGCGCAGATAAGCGACCCCATTGAACCCAATAAGGAACGACAGGCTGCTGGTCAATGATGGGTCAGGGACGGGTCGACACGAGCAAGGCTGAGCACCAACCACGCTAGAAGATGTGGAAAGAATCCCAACCCCTTTCCACAGGTTGACTGGTACAAAAGTTTGCAGCAGAAACCTTTTTGCAGTAGGCATGTGACATTCGCAGAGGGGTGTACACAGTCAACCTAAAGCTTTCGGTCGATACCACAGCGACATCGTTTCGACTGCATTTGACGACTTCGGTTTCCAGAAAACCAAAACCCAGAAACCGTTTTTCGTCGTGTTGGTGCAAATCGCTCACAACCAATCCTTTAAGCGCTGCCAAGTCTAAGGGTCAGCCCCGCGCGTCATAGAGTTCAACAGTTTTCGTAGTCCAATCATGAAGCTAGCTATCATCAAGTTGAAACACGGTGGCTGTATTGGCCGTAAAAATCGGGTATGGAAATCAATGTGGACAATACGCCGAAAACAAAGTCAAAGTCAAATTAGGTCTATTTGCGAAGATTTTCGAATTTCGAGAAGTGAGCAAAGTGGATTTTCTATGTTGAGTGTCATGCTTCCAGAACCCAAAAATCTATTTTCCGCATCTATATTTTGTTGGATCCATCCATTTGTATAATCAAGCACGTTTCGCATCGGTGGTTTAGTGGTAAAATTAGCCGTTGCCATTCATCAGAATCGATTCGGCTAGCCCCGGGTTCGATTCCCGGCCGATGCATTGCTTTCTTTTTGTTGTTTTAGGTCCTGTTGCTCTGCAGGCGGTGATGGTGAATGTGAATTGAGGTTTGCGATGCTCCGAATCGGGTTAGCCAAGCGAGCACGTGATGCTAGGACACTTTTTTTTTGGCCATCGCACGTGGGAAACGAGATCGATCGCAATAACCTTAAACTCAAATCAGACACATAGATAGAAAGCAAAGACGGAGGCAATCCGGACTGTGTCCTTTTTGCGCTTCGAAATGGGGGAAAAGCTGTATCTTGTGGCACTGTTTGAGCGAATGTGCACCGCCACAGGCACCGCCACAGGCACCGCCACGTCTGCTGCTGCCTGCCGCGCTATTTCGAATCCCGCCATCTCTTTTCTTGCCTACGCGCCCACACGCGACATGACCAGCCTGCCTATAATGCCTGTGCAGCCCACAAAACCTGCCGCAAGCTGCCGTCTCGACTTCACTGCCAACAACGCAGTCAAAGCGTGCTGCGAATCATTGTGCAGATACAGCGCAAGCCCCCCTTCACCGCCGGATGAGGCTGTGAACGCGTGGAGGCGTGATTCCTGACGCTATATCCAGGAACATTTCCTTCTTGACATTGACTAACTTTCCTATCACTTCAACTGCAACTCTAAAGTCGCCTGCACTCAACTAATCATGGCCTTCACCGGCCGCACGCCAGAGGCTCTGATTCCGCGCTCTGACTCTAGGAACCCGGCAACGACATGCAAAGGCATCACCAAGTCGGGCCGTCCATGTAGACGTCCCATCGACGCAAAACCATCCCAAGATAACGGCGTGCTGGCCGTTGTCTCTGTGATTAGCGACGAAGACAGCGAAGAAGAGATTGGAGCAGCGGCCTATTTCTGCTGGCAACACAAAGACCAAGCCGAATCGCTCGCAGCGCAAACCTCGAGTGGATCTGCGACTCATTTGTATCCACTGAAAGAGCGTAATAGCATCGATACATTAGTGGAGCGACTCGGTGTCCTCGAGGTTGACGAGTCTGCACCTGAGGCGCGAAGAAAGAGAAGGGATAGCAGGCAACGAGATACCGACAACCGCACCACGGGACCCAGGCCGCCTCGTAGAATTAACCGCCCGCCGACGTGGGATAACATCGAAGGACCACTTATATCGGTTCCAAGCGATGTACTGGCCGCAGAAAGGCGCCGCACACGTCCCCCAAAGCCAGCACCGCAACGCCAGAAACCGAGCTTTTGGGCATCATTGTGCTGTGGCTCTGCGGACGATGATCACGTGGAAGTAGTCCGTCATAAGAAGCGCACATACCAAGGTCCTGTCCCGAGTCAATATTCGCCAGAGACACAGATGCAGCAGATCCCACAGGCCCCACCTCGCGTACAGCAACAATCGGCACATTCTCGACGCTCCAGTGCGAATGTCCCACGACCGTCCAGCGCAAATGTCCCACGACCATCGCCAACCGCACAGCCGACGAGCAGTGTGCCATCACGGAAGCCTTTGGGAGAGAAGGCAGCAAGACCATTAAACAGGACTACTCGAGCCGACTCTGAAACCGCCCAGTTGCTCCGCTACATCCCTCACACCCTCACACCCCAGCTAACATCGACACTCCTAGCGGAGTTGTCAAAGCCCATCTCGCCCCACGACGACGAAGGCTACATCTACATTTTCTGGCTAACTCCCGACTCCTCCGGCCCCGCTCCCTCGTCCGCAGCCAGCACACTGCTCGCTCCGCCTTCACGACCAGACCAGGGGCGGCGAACATCTGATGTGCTTAGGCAGTATTCCGTCAAGTACCAAGCCGGCTCGAGGGCTGGCGCCTCACGCCAACGCCCAGGCGAAAAGTCGGCACCAGAGACTATATTCCTCAAAATCGGGCGCGCAAACAACGTTCACCGCCGCATGAACGAATGGACGCGTCAGTGCGGATATAGTCTCAGCCTCGTGCGTTATTACCCCTACGTGCCTTGGACGCCGTCTCCAACTCCATCTCCCCAAACCTCTCCCGCGGCGTCGCGACAGAGTCCGAACCGGAGGGTCAGTGAAGGAGTCCGCAAAGTCCGCCACGCCCATCGCGTCGAGCGCCTGATCCATCTCGAGCTCGGTGACCAGCGGGTGATGAAGAATTGCGATGCATGTGGGAAGACACACAAGGAGTGGTTTGAGGTGGAGGCGAGTCGGGAAGGAGTCAAGAAGGTGGACGAGGTTGTTAAAAGGTGGGTTGAATGGGCTGAGAATGCGAATGAGTGAATGAACGATCAGTGTCGATGATGATGAACAGGGTAGACATGGGACGAGGCAGGAAAGACCAGCAAGGATGACAACACTGTTACACAAGACAACGCCATTCTTTCAAAGAGCTGATCTGCGGTCGTTGCTGTCTTTGTCCTTGTCATCAGTAGTGTGAGCAGCATTGTCTCCTGTCATACTCATTGATCAGCCACAACGTGCACGAATTATGTCATGTAGCGTGGTGCATGGAAGTGAACATATTGCATTGGAAAATGGGGTATCTTGTGTAGTCACTGCAATCGAAAAGGACAGATGCATGAACGAATGCCGGCGCCGGAATTTTCCTCGCGCAGCTGGATCTCAGCTCGACATAGCGAGCTCTGTACAAATGTGGTATAGGGGTGTTGAGGGGTTGTGAGCAAGCGAGATGCAGGGGAATCTATCAGGAACGTCATTACTTTTCCGTCTCTTTTGGATGTCCTCGCCGATTGGTGCGGGCCGTGTTGAAGGTCCTTTTCTTCGTGACTCGTGTTGGGGTATGTACAATTGTGGCTTGTGGGAGGCGTTGGTCAAGTTTTGGCAGTCTCAGAACAGTCCGATCCGCGGCCGCCATTCGTTCTCGGTGACAGATTTGGGGTTGACGACAATGTGATAGGGGAACGGGTTTGCGTCGGTAGTGGTGATTGGGGGAATGTGATCCTTGTCGCGGTTGACAATGGAAATGATCTTATGGGCGGCTTTCTCCAAAGACTTGGTCATAGCACGGCGTACTTTCAGGACGTCTGTTGTGATTTATCAGTGAAACGCCCCCATAGTGTGGAGGAGTAGGTCGTACCCGTCTCGGTCCGGGGCTGCGCGAGAGTCACGTCCAGCGTCCACTGCTCCCAACACACATCCTCTTCTGCACGGCCGAAGAAGTAGGCCTTCTTGCGCTTCTTCTCGAAGAACTGCACGACGAGCTGTCCTCTCCCGCGCTGCTGATGGGTGCTGTCTATCGCACGCACCAGCGCTATCGTCCTTTGCTCGATGAGCGTCTCCAAGTCGACGTCGTCAATGGCGGGGAGGGTCAGGTCGAGCAGGTCGCGGGTGAGGGGCGATATGGAGGTGAAGTAGCGGTGGAAGAATATCGTATGCAAGATTGCTATGCGCAGAGTCAGCTGTGACTGCACCACACGGGATCGCGGATGGCGAGGGCATGGCATAGTGGAGGTCGACATGGGACGCCCGAGGAGCAGATGAACACACCTTTGACAACATCCTTCACACACGCCAGATCCGCAAAGATGTCGATATTGTACTCGGGGCGGCGTCGTGGTTCCATGCTAACATTTGCGTGCTCGAAGCGGGAACTGTGGCTGTAAGAAGACCCCGCTGCGCGCCGCGCGGTGTCTTTGCTCGAGGCGCGTCGCAGCACGACGACGACGGTCGGATGCGAGGAGCAGTCGGTGTGCGGCGGGCGGTGTATTGTGTACGGGCGTGTGGAGGAGTCTGGTGGTGTGCGGCGGGGGGAGAGGCGATGCGATGTTTGTGCGGGCGCGGATGTTGAGGTGCGGAAACGGGCGTCAGCGGGAGTTGGGAGACTGTGGCGGGGCTGCTCTTTTGCGGACCATGGCCCGTTGCAGCCACCACTGCGACAAAGGCATGCAAGTGAGATCATCAAAGACGGCCCGGCACACCACCGCCAGACGTCGACCTATCTCGTCTGCGCGCGGCCGCTGCGTGATGTGACGTCCGCTGAGACATGGCTGCGCCTGATGTCCCTAGCACAGTCATCTGGCACTGGCCGTCGATGCACCGCCATCGGGCTGGAGGCAGCAATCATCGCTTACATCCGGGCCGTGAACAGCCAGGGGAGGGCACTGCTGTGTGAATGTCGTGTTGGGAAAGGAAAGACTGGGCGGGTCTGTCTGGCCCACTGATCTGTCCTTCCCCACGCGTTCGCATTCTGGTCCGTCCATGCAAGCAAACATGCAGTGCGCAGCGTGGAAAGCAGCAGCATCGAGGGTGACGATGGTGGGGAGCTGCGCGGAGGCTAGCACACTGCCCCGTCGAGCACGTTCTCTTGCGGCTCCATCTAGCGCGACGACGATGCAGGCCAGACGCGAAAAGTCGCGTCGCCCACATCATCCTCCACCACCACCACCCACGACATGGTCGGCACCAAGCGCAGGCGGGACAACGACTATGACGCCGGCGAGGGCACTCCCAGCAAACTGCGCACCCGCCTCGCCGAGTACACTACCGATGCCGACGAGACGAGCGATGCCCAAACGCCATCGCGACGGGGCAGGGCTCAGCACCTGCTCGAGACGGGCACCCCGCGATCCATCCTGAAGAAGCCTTCGCTCGCCGTCGGGCTAAACAATGCAACGCCTAGGTCGAACCGCAAGCTGGTCTTCGATACGCCCACCAAGACGCCAAAGGACAACACCCCTAGCGGCACGTCGACCATTGTGCGCAATGCCGACCGCAGTGCGCGGAGGAAGAGCAACAGGCGCATGCTCCAGCGCGCAGTCCACGGTGATGAAAGCGACGAGGAAGCTTCCGAGGAAGAAGACGACCTGGCAGCGCAAATTCTGGGCAAAGACGCAGATGAAGCCGATGCTGGGCCCAAGGCGCAAGAAGAAGTCGCTCCAGTGCCAGACACACCCTCGAAGCGCGGGAGAGGCCGGCCAAAAGGCTCAGGCAAGGCAGGGCGGCCACGAAAAGACCCTTCACCAACGCCCCCGACCGAACTACCGCCCCATGAGCAGTACTTCTACCAGAATCGTCCCGGTGGCGTCAAAACGTCCAACAATACCCTCTCCTCCCAGACGCTGCTCAACCACGACGAGTTCTTCCAGTCGATACAATCGTATAGCGACCGCCATGAGCCTGAGATGCAGTTCCTCGCTGCGCTGCACAGTCGGGCATTCGACCAATGGATATTCGAGCTGGAAGAGGGTTTCAACGTCTGTCTTTACGGCTACGGCTCGAAACGCATCGTCGTCGACAGCTTCACAGAGCGCCTGTACAATCACCTCGCGGGGCACAACGCATATAAAGGCACAAAGAGGAGGCCAAGGATAGCTGTGATCAACGGCTATGCTGCGGGACTATCTATCAAGGACGTCCTCGCAACTATAGCCTCGACCATTGTGCCAGCCGGTACGAAGATGCCGAACCAGCCGTCTTCCCTTTTAGACTTCCTTCTGGACACACTCACCGCCAACCCACCAACACATCCAGTCCCCGTCATCATCAATTCCATCGACTCTTTGCATCTTCGAAGAGCGCCAGTGCCATCAATGCTCGCCAGGCTTGCTGCACATCCCGCCATCAACCTCACATGCACCGCAGACAGCCCCAGCTTTCCCCAGCTCTGGGACGTCGGTCTGAAAACACAATACAAGTTCCTATTCCACGACGCCACTACCTTCGCACCATATGACGCCGAGATCGACACGGTAGAAACCGTCAATGAGCTCCTCGGCCGTAGTGGCCGACGCGTGGGCGGTAAAGATGGCGTGGGCTTCGTCTTGCGCTCTTTACCAGACAATGCGCGCCAGCTCTTCCAGATGTTGATCACAGAGCAACTATCCCTGTCTATCATGGAAGGTGAGGACGAGGATGACATGCCGGAGACCGCCAGTGGCAAGACGGGCACACAACCCAAAGCTTCCGTGCCGAACAATGTTCAAGGCATCGAGTACCGCGTCCTGTATCACAAGGCTGTGGAAGCGTTTATTAGCACTAATGAGGTCAGTTTCAGGACCTTGTTGAAAGAGTTCCATGACCATCAAATGATTGAGAGTCGGAAGGATGGCATGGGTACCGAGAGGCTTTGGGTGCCGTTCAGGCAGGAAGAGCTTGAAGGGTTGCTTGAAGAGCTAGCTGCGGATACGTTGTAAGTCGACTGGCTTACGGTCGCTTTACAAGTAATGTCGAAGACGACTATGTAGATACCAGTGCATATGTTTTGTAATATCTTGAAGATATCTTGAAGACTTTTGTGCCGGGTCGCGATTAGACTTACTTCCCACACGTGAGTGCATACTCGAAGTTGGAGGCGAGCACGAACGCTAGCGTCAGACCGAAAATCGACTAGTGACTCCACAAACTTCGAGGTTCGCCATCTGCGAAGACGAAAGGCCGACAATCAACACCGTCGAACATAACAAAATGGCCACAATGACTATGACCGAGGCATCGCAGAAGCGACGGCTTCCCAAGAATGTCAAGTTGCCGCCCGAAAATGAGCGGTACATGCGCGCTTGTGCAGATATCGCCTCTGCCCTGATCCAGGACTATGAAGCTCAGGCGAACGGCTTCAAGGCGAAGAAGGACTTGAATTTGAATCAACTCAGAGGCCAAATCGCAAAGAAGCATTACCTGAAGAGCCAACCACCACTTACAGCAATTATTGCCGCTGTTCCAGAACATTATAAGAAATATATTTTACCGAAACTCATTGCTAAGCCAATTCGTAGGTTACATTCTATGCACTTATGGGTTCTTATGATCCCTAACACATTATAGGCACATCCTCGGGTATCGCTGTGGTGGCAGTCATGTGCAAACCGCATCGGTGTCCTCACATTTCTTACACTGGGAACATCTGCGTCTACTGTCCGGGCGGCCCAGACTCGGACTTTGAGTACTCAACCCAATCCTACACAGGATACGAGCCGACATCTATGCGTGCCATCCGAGCACGTTACGATCCCTACGAGCAGGCTCGAGGACGTGTTGACCAGATTAAATCCCTCGGCCACAGCGTCGACAAGGTCGAGTACATCATCATGGGCGGCACATTCATGTCACTACCAGAGTCCTACCGAGACGAATTCATTTCACAACTCCACAACGCCCTCTCTGGCTACCAGACCAAAGACGTCGACGAAGCTGTTGCCGCTGGCGAAATGAGTAACATCAAATGCGTCGGCATAACCATCGAGACACGCCCAGACTACTGCCTGGACCAACATCTCTCCTCCATGTTGCGGTACGGCTGTACCCGTCTCGAAATCGGCGTGCAATCCCTTTACGAAGACGTAGCACGCGACACCAACCGGGGCCACACTGTGGCCGCCGTTGCGAAGACCTTCTGCCTCGCCAAAGACGCTGGCTTCAAAGTCGTTTCGCACATGATGCCCGATCTACCCAATGTCGGCATGGAGCGCGACCTTGACCAATTCGTCGAGTACTTTGCTAATCCCGACTTCCGGACTGATGGCCTCAAGATTTATCCTACATTAGTCATTCGTGGTACCGGATTGTATGAATTGTGGCGAACAGGCCGCTACAAGAACTACACTCCCAACGCACTCATCGACATCGTGGCCCGCATCTTAGCTCTCGTACCGCCCTGGACTCGCATCTACCGCGTCCAGCGTGACATTCCCATGCCGCTCGTCACATCTGGCGTCGAGAATGGTAACTTACGCGAACTAGCCTTGGCCCGAATGAAGGATTTCGGAACGTCTTGTCGCGATGTACGAACGCGAGAGGTGGGCATCAATGAAGTGAAGCACAAAATTCGCCCGGATCAAGTCGAGCTCGTGCGTAGAGACTACACAGCGAACGGCGGCTGGGAAACCTTCCTCGCATACGAAGATCCAAAGCAAGATATCCTCATCGCCCTTTTGCGACTGAGGCAGTGTAGCAAGGAACACACGTTCCGCCCGGAACTCACGGGCCAGCCCTCAAGTCTAGTCCGCGAGCTACACGTCTATGGCTCAGCGGTCCCGGTGCATGCAAGAGATCCAAAGAAGTTCCAGCACCAGGGGTATGGGACACTGTTGATGGAGGAGGCGGAGAGGATCGCGAGGGAAGAGCATGGGAGTGGCAAGATTAGTGTAATCTCGGGCGTGGGTGTAAGGAGCTATTATGGCAAGTTGGGATATGTGCTTGATGGACCTTATATGAGCAAGACGCTGGAGCCGCTTTGGGAGAGGGAATGGTGAGTCAGGGCTGGCGAGGTTCGTAGGAAGATAGAATTGTGGTATATCGAAAAATACCATTGCATGTGCGTGGACAGCGCAAATTATGTATGCTGTCTGGTAAGACCAAAATGCTATATCTCAGAGTACAATCCAAAAACGCCATATGCTCAAGTCTAACGACGATAGATCGTCTTGGCCCTTCATCTTGTCCCTCATGGCGGTCCTAATATACATGGTCTATCTTCTGTCACTATTCCCATGCTCAAGATAGACTGATTGCGCCCCGCTTGCTCTCGCGCAGGTGAAGGAAGGCCTGGAATCCGCAGAAGACGAAAAAGCCCTGTCATGACTGTTAGCAAAGCTCATGTCCCCAGTGTCGCGCATGATAGACGGACAATGTAGATGAAGACAGCTCCGAACACTGCACCGGCGACTGCGCCTCCATCCTTGGGATCCTCTTCCGAGCCCATTACGAGGTTGCTGCTGCCTTTGAAAAGCGAACCGATGACGGATAGGATGACGATGGCGAAAGCGGACATGACGATGCTATAGAATTGTTAGTCTACATGCCCCCAGAGAGGTACGATGAGGCGCACCATGACCATGCATTCATGGCGGAAACCACAGGCTTCACCATGGTGGGCGAGCTTCTGCTTCGGCGGCGCTTGATGGCGGGTGGTTGGTCTCGCAGGTACGCAGTGGGTGGGTGATGGCTATCGGCGAGCAGAGTCCGAGGAGGCCGTATCGGAGTGATCGAGTCCGGAGTGGGGCCGGGGCGCGATAGATGGTGATGATGTGCCTACGGCGACGGCGGTGTTGACGTTGAGGTTCGAGTTCGACTGCGACGATGGCTTGACGCCTGGCCAGAGCCGCCGCGGCGGTCAATGACATGGGCTTGGCAACGTCCGAGCGTCTATTAGACTCTAACCATCGGAAGCTGGGCTTCCAACACGCAGTCAGAACCATCGACAGACGTTGAGACGAGGCATCGCCATTTGAGTTAGGTGCACACGCATGCATCACTCATACCCAGCTTCTCGTGTCAGTGGCAATCTTACGAAAATCTGGCCTCCGTTACATGGCCGGCATCAGATTAGGGATCAATCAACCGAATCTCACATTTGCGGCCGCTTCAAGCAATTGCAAAAACACACGGACACATTCATACAACAATACACGATAACTTTGCCGAGCTCAGGGCCATGTAAGGCAGGCCAACGACACGCAGTGCAGCTGCAGCATGCCCAGCGCTCGTGCAAGTGGGGAAGCTCTCCAGGGCTAGCCGTAACGGGTGCAGCTTTCCCCAATTGCCAGCGATAAGACCGTGAAGGTTGTCAAACTTATTTGCCGCCGCTATCAACAGCTGCAATGGCCTCTGACCTTATCGGGTTGCCAGCCATGCGATGTCGTCGTGAGCTGCTCGGCCTCTGCTGTCCATGGAAACGCTCCGCTAGATAGAAGACTACTAATACCCCGCTTGATCTTCGAAGCTACAGCTCCTCAAGCTCGCTTCCTCTTTTGATCTTTCCTAGGAAGAAGTAGCATCGATACAATGGCTCTGGACCGATTGAAGCAAGCAGCTTCCCATGTGACGGGTTATGGGCCGCCGCCGCATCCACTTGATCCTCTGACACAGGTCGAGATCGAGAGAGCCGTTGCGCTCATTCGGGAAGATCATTCTGATGTCTTCTTCAATGCGGTCACATTGTATGAGCCGCGCAAAGCCCAAATGATGAAATGGATCAAAGCTCCTCAGCATACAACACGACCAGCACGCGTGGCAGACGTGGTGTGCATTGGAAGAGGAAGTAAGGTGTTCGAGGGTATTGTCGACTTGAACGCTGGCAAGGTCACGAGCTGGGAGCAGAAGGAAAATGTTCAACCTTTGGTCAGTGGCAATGCCAACTACTTCCGAGGTCATCTTCTAAATCTCGGTCAGATCACCATGCAGGATCTCCAGATCGTGGAGTCAATCTGTAGAAAAGACCCCAAAGTTATTGAGCAATGTGGCATTGTTGGCATCCCACCCGAGGACATGCACAAAGTCTACTGCGATCGTAAGTACAGCTGGGTTTACCGCAAACAATCTACTCATGCAGAACAGCATGGACAATTGGTTACGACGAGCGCTTTGGTACTGGTGTTCGCCTCCAGCAGGCTCTTATGTACTACCGGCCGCATGTGGACGACAGCCAATACAGCTATCCGCTCGATTTCACGCCCATCTACAACGCTGATACTCAGGAGATTGTACACATTGATGTCCCTCCGGTTCGACGACCGCTCAATAAGGCACCCCCCAACAACTATCATGCAGCTGCTATCGAGGCGGAAGGTGGATTCAGGAACGATCTCAAGCCCATTAACATCACACAGCCTGAGGGCGTTTCGTTCAAGATGGACGGAAGATATCTTTCTTGGGCAAAGTGGAAGTTCCACATCGGCTTCAACTATCGTGAGGGCATTGTATTGTCCAACATCACATTCAGCGACCAAGGGAACGAGCGTGACACATTCTGGCGATTGTCGCTCGCTGAGATGGTCGTTCCTTACGGCAACCCCGAACACCCACATCAACGTAAACATGCGTTCGATCTAGGTGAATACGGTGGTGGCTATATGACAAACTCGTTGAGCTTGGGCTGTGATTGCAAGGGCGCCATTCATTACATGGATGCTGATTTTGTCAACCGGGCAGGCGATGCGACCACAATCAAGAATGCTATATGCATACACGAAGAGGATGCAGGCATTTTGTTCAAGCACACCGACTTCAGAGATGACAGTGTCACTGTCACTCGGGCTCGCAAGCTCATTGTTTCGCACGTCTTCACAGCCGCCAACTACGAATACTGTGTATACTGGATCTTCCATCTAGATGGCACGATTCAGCTTGAGATCAAGCTCACAGGCATCTTGAACACATACCCAATGAACCCCGGCGAGGATCTGCACGGCTGGGGCACCGAAGTGTATCCCGGTGTGAACGCACACAACCACCAGCACCTCTTCTGCATGCGTATCGACCCCAACATCGACGGACCCGACAACACAGTCTTCATGGTTGATGCAGCACGCGGTGACGGCGAGGTTGGCAGCGCAGAGAACAAATACGGCAACGCATTTTACGCAAAGAAAACGAAGCTTAGCAATCCTGTACAGGCCGCTACGGACTACAATGGAGGAACAAGCCGGACGTGGGAGATGTGCAACGAGAACAAGATCAACCCGTACAGCAAGAAACCTGCGTCATACAAGCTGGTCAGCAGGGAAGTGCCAGATTTGCTACCCAAGCCTGGCGGTTTGGTATGGAAGCGAGCGGGCTTCGCAAGGCATGCTGTACATGTCACCAAATGTGAGCACACCTTCATCATCTTTATCATGGCCAGTTGCTAATACAAATGCAGACGATGACGACCAACTCCATCCCGCCGGCCGGCACGTCCCCCAAACATCCGGCGAGCCCTCGCAAGGGATCCCCGCCTGGATCGAAGCCAATCCAGACGCAAACCTAGTCAACACCGACGTCGTCCTCTGGCACACATTCGGCATCACGCATTTCCCCAGCCCAGAAGACTTTCCCGTCATGCCTGCGGAGCCCATGACGTTGCTGCTCAGGCCGAGGAATTTCTTCACGAGGAATCCGTGCTTGGATACGCCGCCGAGCTATTGTAGTGTGCCGAGTGGGCTGAGGCAGAGGAGCGGGATTGTGGACAAGTTGAGTCGGCTGGCGTTTGGGGAGAAGAGGGAGCAGACGGGACAGGGGCAGTGTTGTAGTGGGGAGAAGTTCGGGGCCGGGGTTTGAGTGGTGGATGTGTTGACGGACAATGTACAGTTTGTGATACTAAAGAAATTCTTCTCCAGCTTCGAGACTGCCTTTGTACTGCAATGCCTCCTTGAAATTGATATCTAGTGCGGCTTCCGAGGACTTGGCGATTTCCATGTGCTGATGACGTGCATCCCACGCGGAGTTTAGCGTGGGGCCCAAGCTCCCTCCCGTCATCCTTCCACGCGAGCTGTCTTTGGATTGACACAGAGATGACTGTCAGGCCTTCACTACAAGATCATGACATACATATAGCATATAGTGTCTCCGTTGCTCTTTCTAACCGCATGTAGCAATCATAGGTGTCTTGTACAGCATGCGCCTGCACACTGCAACATTCCATCGCTCCACGAAATGCCCCGCACGTTCCCGCCCGTAGAGCAGAACGCCGAAGAGACTAAACGCCGCAATGTTCCACGAACCGCGCTTTCAGCTTCGCTCGTAGAGAGTGTGGCAGGCTTCAGTGCTGGTGTTGTATCTTGCCTTGCTGCCCATCCGCTCGATCTGCTGAAGAATCGACTGCAGCTTAATACGCAGTCACGGTCACGACCAGGCGACTCGTTCCGTATACTGAGCAATGTGATGAAGGATGAAGGAGGCGTCAAGGCACTCTACAGAGGGCTGTGGCCGAATCTACTCGGGAACAGTCTGGGATGGGGCCTATACTTCCTCTTCTACGGCAACCTGAAAGAGCTATTCCAGAGCAGGAGACAAAAGGGCGAACATCTGGGAAGCGCAGAGTTCTTTTCTGCAAGCATCATTGCCGGTACGCTTACTTACACCCAACTCCTACAAATCTTGATAAAACATACTAACTTCGTCACCCAGGACTCCTCACAGGCGCCTGCACCAACCCTATCTGGGTCGTCAAAACCCGCATGCTCGAACGCGGCGCAAACCACCCCGCCGCCTACCGCTCCATGTCCATTGGCCTCCGCCATGTCTACTCCACCCGCGGCCTCAAGGGCCTCTGGGCAGGCTTCATCCCGTCTTCTCTAGGCGTCCTACACGGCGCAGTGCAATTCAGCATCTACGAGAACATGAAGAAGCGGCGGGGCAGCCAGGTCGGCGGCCAGGATCGTTTAAGTAATTGGGAGTATGTGTATATGAGTGGAGGCAGCAAATTGCTTGCGGGCGCCATCACGTATCCGTATCAGCCGATCCGGGCGAGGATGCAGCAGTTTGATGCGGCGAAGCAGTATAGTGGGCTGTGGGATGTGTTGGCGAAGACGTATAGAAACGAGGGGCTATTGGCGTTTTACAAAGGGTGAGTCACGCAGGGTTTGGTTTGAGTACTTCAAGGGTCGTGTTGGTGCTAACTATTCGACAGTGTCATCCCGAATACGCTGAGGGTTATACCGACGACGATTGTAACGTTTGTGGTCTATGAAAACACGAAGCTGTATCTCCCGAAGGTCTTCAACGATGATGAGGAGTTTGCACATGACGAAGACTGAACAGTGCACTTTTCCCCTACGCACTGTGTCTGGGAAGCATAGTCCGAGCGAGGCCAACTGCTCGAACAGGTATGTCGTGTTTCTTTCCCTCGTAAGAACGTTCACACAACATTTGCCCGTGTAGCTATCGTTTGACGCTGACGATGTATAAGATAGGAATTGGAATTAATGTGCGGCAATGCGTAGTTGGATCATGTCCGCAATTGATTGTACTTTTCGACACTCAACTGTGAGACAAATTTCGATTGAGACGCTATATCAACACAGTGTGTCTTAGTGCAACGTCTTCGCATCCATTGGACCGTCGATGTTGGTCATGGCTTCTGAAGCATTCGCAGCTTGCAGTGACTGAGCAGTCTACATTTTCACTGCCCGAAGCCGGGAGTAGAGCCAGCACATGTAGTTTCACAATGTTCAAGAGTAACTACTGTCAACTCCACCAGCATCACCTCAATCACAGGCTCTCTCCACCCTGCTATTATATCTTCTATTGCAATTTGAATCCGCAACAACCGCCTCAACTGGACAAATCATTTTCTTAACTTCGATCAAGTCAATCCCAAGGAGCATGTCACAATCAAAGAAATCGCCAGCAGCATCCAAGAGGTTGGCGTTACTCGACCAAGCCAGCTCTTCGTCTACATCCGTAGCAACGACACTAAGTCTGCGACCCACAACACCAAGTCCCGCCAATATATCGACACCACGCTTAAGCAAGATTCCGACCAATGGCTTACGACGTATGTTCAGCAAGCTTCATCCTCGCGAGCCCGCCTTCGACATGCTCACACCTACATCTCGCTCTCCTGCAACCAAGTCACCTCCTCAAATCTCTGGGCTAGCCAAAGCCTTCGTGGACTCTCTCACAGCGTCACAGCTCTCAGACTTCCTAGTCTGGATGCTCTACCACGAGTTTGTTCATTTCCCAGAGGACGCTGAGGCATGGTACGATCCCATCAGCCCGGTCGATATGCGTGGTTGGGTCGCTTTGGGCCAATACCTAGCCGCATCCTTCACAGCCCTCGACACTAGCCATGGCCTCGACATAGTCGTGATGGATTCTATCTGCGACCGGTTGCGATTAAAGCGAAGCACCGTGCATGGATTTCTCGAACACTTCGCTAGCCATGACAAGATGGCGTTCTCCCAGATCGCTACGTTAGTGCATGTTGCGGATGCAGAAGAACAGAATTATATCGACATGCTGGACAATTTGCACGCCAAATTGCACGAGGTAGTCCGGATGGCTGTCCGTCTCAAGCCAACTGAAGGTTCAGTGTATGACTACCGGCACACCATCATCATGAAGCGCCTCCGCGGCTTCCTCAGCCTGGTAATCGAGCCACGCATCGCCAACATCCGCTCAAGTGCGCCCCTTGTCACGGCTGCTACATCCGATCAGACACCTCAAGTGGTCAAGGATGGAATAAGACTAAATTATCTCTTCGAACTGATGCAGCAGAAACGTCCGGTTCCCGTCGCGCGATATGGCATCGATCAAGCGCAGACGCGTCAGTCTCTCGGTCTAGCTACTCCACCGTCATCGCCACCAGAGACCCACGCCTATACCGCCGAACTGATTAATGAGGAGCATGCAAATGCTCAGCTGCACCTGTACAAGGAGAACCAACACCTCCGCGCCCAATTCTCCGCCCTCCAACAAGACATGAGGCATCTCCAGGTTACCAACGACACGCTCGCGCACAAGCTTGTTCTTCTAGAGCACGATCAAACAGCCACCCACGACTCACCCCTGACCGTTGCCCGCAAATCACCCAAGCCCCGTCCTCGCTCCATTTCCTACAAAGCTACACCCACTCTCTCCTCTTCTACCGACAATAATACAAAGTACAACCACAAGCGCCAGCGCTCCGAAGTCCTCTCGTGGAAATACAAAGACGTCTTCACTGCGCTCGATCCGCCTAGCCCGAGCGTGAGGTCAAGTGAATCCGCTGCTGGGGAGCTGCTTCCACCACTTTTTTCTTCCCCAAACACTGGTGAGGACGAAGAAGTTGGAATAGGTAGCAGTGCGTCGCACGCTCCTCTACGCTCAGCTTCGTTGAACTCGCCGTCGTATAGTCCCTCGCACGCAGCCACTTTTGCAACTGGACCAGGCAGGCGCAGTGGAATGGTGTTTAGTGAGGGGCAGATGGAGATGCTGAAGTTTGTGAGGGGCAGATGGAGATGCTGAAGTTTGTGAGGGAGGGGACACCGATGGCGTCACAGACTGAGCAGAAGCTCTGGACAAAGTGGGGCGTGGATGAGGACAGGGAGTCGATGTAGTGGTAGTATGTACAGAAGTTTGGGTGCCTTCTTGCACGCTTCGGAGCTTAGTCTCTTCTTTCTGTTAAAGCTTGCATGTTACGTAGACGGAAGAGGGTTTCGTGAGTCTCGGTTTAGGTTCTCAAAACGTCGTGTGGATCTTGGAAATTTGAGAGCATTATACGGAACTACGTCGCAGCTATGATAGCCACTCATCCCGCCTCACTCAAATGATTGACATCCGTAGACATCTGCGAACTTCCACTTCTCATGAATACTATATGTCTGGCTCTCCATCTCACCACTTCCCACCATATCTCAGCTCAGCCCACAATCTCCTTGCGCCACTGTGCACGCGTCTTGCTGGCATACTTCTGGATGTGTTTCTGGACCTCCTCCTTGAAGCGCACCTCGTCGCCATGATAGTTGAGCGTGACGACAACGTTGATGGGATCACTGAACTCAGGGATCAAGAGCAGCGAGTAGATGTTGTCAATCAAGTCCTTATTGGTAGTGTCCACAGCCCAGTTGCGATCGAGGATGGAGTGGCAGATTCGACCGTGGCGATTGATGTTGGGGTGATGGATCGGGGTGATGAAGCGTGCCGCGGGCGCGAACACAGGGTAGCCATCACCCATCTCAATGTAGAGGAGGAATGTGCCACCAGCATATGTACTGTCGGGAGGGCCTACAATGTGTCAGCATGTGTAAAGCAGGAGCGGTTGCCATGTGAAAGTGCACAGGATTGCGTTGCAACCTACCTCGCATGACAACTTTCCACAAAGCCATGTTGGACTCGCAGATGTAGACTTCATAGTCAGGATGGCGGTTTGCACCTGAGTTACGTATCTCCATAAGTATGCGGCTTGAGGAAGAGTTGCTGTTGGTACGATTTTGGGAAGCTGCTGCAGTGAATTGGCCAAGCTCAATGAAGTCCTCGGACAATTGGGCCTTTTCTTTGCGACGCGGAAATATGTCGCGCGTCACACGCTGAACCTGAACATCTCGTGCAGCCCGCAAGAATTGAAAGCGAGACTGAGTCATGCGGAATTGCTCCCGTGGACCAAATCCGGCGTCGCTAATTGCACCTGGTTGTTGTTCTTCGGGCCGTTCAAGTGTTGATAGCACGGGTTCGAGTTCGCAAATCGCCATAGCTTCCTCGAGCGTACTTGGTTCGAACACATAACCTGACGTTGTTCTTTGGCTCCCAATATGACGTTACGAAGTCATACGAGTGGCTGTAAAGTTTCACGAGACATAACTCCTCGGTCGCATTAGTCGTCTTTGCTTGTATCGCATTGCTGATTGAATCGAAGGGAACGATGAAGACCGGATGGTCTGCACTGACAGCAGAAGCGATCGTCTCCCGGGTGGGATCGAGGCGCATGTTCAGATGTTGAATCTCGAATCGGAGGTGTCGTCCTTTGCTAAGGCGGAAGCCTACCTCCCAGAGCTCTGACAGCTTCATGTTCCGTGGTAGTAGCAACGACCAAGTATCAAGCGGCGATTTGATAGTCACCTGAAGAATTCCAGAGTCACCTCGAACACTACTGTAGCGCAAGATGATGTCCCTTGCATTGATGAAGGCTTCGATCTCGTTCTTCTTCAGGTCGTTACGCTGAAGCTCCAGACTACTAAGAACCAGATTCGTCATTGGGGAGGTCTCATTTGTCTGGAACCATCTCTCGATGTTCTTGCGTTCGTATGTGAAACCATCTGCAGTAACAACTGGGTCTGTCATGATTTCACTGCTGATGTTGCAACAGTGCTCGCGAGAGAGCTCAAAATGTGGTCCGGAGTATTTTCGCGGATCAGACGGTGTAGAGACTTTTGGAATCTCGTCACCTGGTTTCCATGTCAGAGGATCGGGGGCAGCGTCGCTGGAGGAGACGAGAGTAATGAATCAGGCGCAGAGGAGGTTCTGGTTACTCTCGAGGCGTAGACACCGGTTCTTCAGGGTATGAATTTCGCGCTCAAGATCTTCTGCTTTGGTCCGAAGGTAATAATGGGTGGCTTGCCGCCTCATATCTTCCAGCTTGTTGCTCTTTGCTTTGATCTGCTGCTCAGCAATTTGTTGCAATATTTGCAGCACCTTCTCCGAGGACAAACTGCGCTCGTAATCGTTTCTGCCAGAGCGAACTATTGCGAGAAAGTCGTTGTAAAATTCATGACATTTCAAATACTCCTTGAGATCATCGCTGTCAGGGAGTGGAAAGCCAAGATGCTCTTGTGCAGATTCTTTCGATGCAGTGTCCTTCTCCTGCATGTTGCGTTTGAGCTGTATGTCAGCATCTTCGTTGCTCTGTACATCAATGAATCCGCAACGTCCTGACATGCTCCTGCTGAGATCAACGCAAAGCATAGTGATCTCCTCAGGCGCGATGAGTTTCCGGTGTTGGGACCCATAGGCTTCGAAGATCGCCGTGCCGTTAGCATTTCGCTGCGCAAGTATCGGCTGGAGTAACTGTGTTATGATGGACACGTCCACGCCTTCTTCTTCCGTAGCGCTACTGGACCTGAACAGTAGGATATCTCGACCAGCTTCTCCGCAGGGTGCACGGCCAATGTATACAGCTAACGATCCTTGTCTGTCCAGGGTCAAGACTGGAGGTGACGCCGATGGTAGGTTGGAAGGCGGCAGGACGTTGAGATGGTTACGACTGCAGAGACCCGCTAGGTACGTCAACTCAGAGTACTCTGCAGTTGAAATGATCTGGTTGGTGTCTCTGCTTTCAGCATAGCGAGAGCAAGATCGGACTGCGTCGAGGTTAAAGCCTACAACCTGTGTCTGCAAGCCACCAGACAGGATTGCGACTCGATGCCATGCAGGGTCGCGGTCGCTCGAGTGCAACTTCGTAGTAGCGTTCGTGTTCGTCCATTTCAGAAGACCGCCAGGTCGAAAGGCCCGATAGAAGCCCTGATCAACCAATCTTGATGTCGTCTGCAGTGGGACTGAAACAACAGGGGCCATGATGATCATATTCCGCAAGTTATGCATCCTCATTTTGATGTAGGGCAGGCTTACATCGTCCTTGAGCTGCGAAATCTTCAAGTTCTTGGCCTTCTCGAGTATGAGACCAAACAGCAATCGCGAACCCTCGAAGTAGCGCTTAGAATCAGAATTTAAGACACGCTCTGGAACGAGCGCTTTCAGCACTTCGTAGAAACACTGTGCTAGAGCAGCGCGTTCTGGCATTGGGAGAGTCTCGCCACGCATGAGTATGCAAGCCGCTCGCACTGCCGGGGGAAAGCAAGTCAGTAGGTAGATCATGTGCAGGACTGCATCTTATCGGTCGTCCTTCATATGTTCTCCGCCTGTCAGGTGGGCGAACAGTCGAAGGCTTGACAAGAAGTTCGATAAACCGCGATCTGACTGGCCATGTGGATGCTCCCACGCTTCACAGAATTTGAAAATGGCCGATTTGCCCTTGCTGCTTTCTTTGCGGCCCACCGTCCAGCGTTGCACCGCGTAGATGTTGAGCACACCATCTACTGCACAATCGGACACATTTGCATCCGCAAGCGTTACCTCGGCGTTATGTGATGTAAGCTCAATGGGACATTCGGATGTGTGGATATCGAGTATGAGATCGCGATCTGGCGCTGTTGCGGATGAGATGGCGTTGGGGTGTCGGTGCTTTGAGCATATCGCGAGCACAGGAAGCTTCGTGTACCGTCTGTTCTCACCGGTGTGGGTGCCAGACGCGGTGTCGGGGGAGATGCCACCGATAACTTTGAGTGTTTTGTTCGGACGCGACAGGTACTGGCTTGCAGCCTCTTTCATTGCTGTAAGGGTAGGCTCCCCGATATAAGCGATGGCTACGTCGTTGGTCCCGTAGACGATCACAATACTGTTGAGAGCTCCATTGTCCGTTGCTCCGCGCTCATGCAGAACGGCGTTCAGATCGACCTGCCGCGCGAAGCTGCAGTTTCACTCAACCTCTAGACAAGCACCATCATGCGGAGGAAATCCAAGGTGTTCATGAACGCGGGCCTTGAGCTCTCTCAGGGTGCAGCTGAGGGATATCGTTCGAGGCAGGGTGGCGATAGTGTTGATGTCGTTAATTCGAGCCAGCTCTGGACTGATGACCCGAAGCTTGAGCGAGGGACCATCTGATGGCGATGTGTCCTGTCGGCTTACTGCTGGACTGTTATCTTCGGCAATCTGTTTCGGATGTGTTAGTGGAGAGTACGTGCCGGAGCGCGCTCGCGTCTTCAGAAAGCGCGACTTGGAAGGAGCTGACCTGGAAAACAACCACGACCGTCCCCTTTGCCCCAGGAAGCGCGTCAGAGAGAGCATCAGCAGCGTACAACTCTGGTCCTTCTGCCTCCTCGAGGTGCAGTGTAGCATCGACTCGACTCAGATCGGTGTGGGGTCCAGTCGTCTTTGCTTTGGCCAAGCGGTCTCTCACAACATCAATCAACGACGAGCAAGCTGCCCCTTCGGTCTCCAGCAACGAACTTGACAGTATACCTCGCCGCCATGCTGAAGATGGCGCTGTGGAAGCAAAGCAGTGTCGGAAGAGAGGAAAAGAGAGGGAAAGAAGAAGCTCTAAAGCTCTAAAGTCGGCTGGAGCGAGTGCGCGTGATCACGTGCTTGCTGGTACAAACGGAAGGCGCAGCCTAGCAAACGGGCAAGGAGAGCAAGAAACATGACGTTTGCCACCAGCGATCATCTTATCCTGACGGAAAACTTGGACAAACAAAAACGCGGACGTGCTCCGGCGCAAGCATGTCATTTGTCGGTCGGTGCCATGGGGTCCCGTTGAGAGGATTGCATGGGTACCAGTACATGCGGTGATGAGGTTTTTCTTTTCGAGCGCTGTTTATCGAGCACTGCTTCTGCTTCGAGCCTTGTCCTGTACTACTACCTGGGCTGCAGCCACAGTTGGCACGAATCGCATCCTCGACATTCTCTCAGATATCGCTTGTTCAAATATCTCTTACTCAGGGCTCGCAGTGAGTGTACTCTGTGGAGAAACGGCTTGTGTGAGGCGTAATGATTCACGGTCGCAGTAGACATATGCCTTCACCAGCAGCGCCAGAGTGTCGAGCGACTGGCTGTGATGGATTGTTTCTGTATCAACAAAGTCATGGTTCAGTGGCATGAAGTGTGGTGCTGTGCAGGGATCAGTGGGGAGCGGGCGCGCCTTATCGCCGTTAATTCCAAGTGTCCACATATCACTCTTCGCATCGCGACCAGCACTGCCAACACACAATCTTTCTGCCCTACCACTCCATCCTCAAACCTGTGCACATCCCACACAAACTTTCCGCCGGTCAACACACGCAATCCTGCACCATGGAGGCCCCCGACACCTTCACCCTCCTCCCCATCTCCATGGACCCAACCACCAAGTCCATCTCGGGAGACCACAGCGCCAGTAACGCTCTCAACACCGAGCTCGCTGCGCTCAACGCCCTGCACCGCTCCCTTCTCAACGTCGAAACCCCCACAGGCACACCGCCACCCCCCGTCCCCGTCAACCCCAAACGCTCCGCGCAAATCGGCAAGCTGCGCGAGTCCGGCAACGGCGAGTTCCGCAAAGGCAACCACAGCCAAGCGGTCAAGCTGTACGGCCTCGCCATCGAAATGGCGCTTGGTCGGCCAAGCTGGGAGCCCTCGGGCCTGGTGCGCGAAGAGGTGTCGGGCCTGCTGAGCAACAGGGCGCAAGCGAATATGGCGCAGCAGAACTGGGCAGAGGGCGCGGTGGATGCGGAAGCGAGCGTCGAGATGAAGAAGGTGGGAAATGCAAAGGGGTGGTGGAGACGGGGCAAGTGTCTTCTTGAGATGGGACGGTTGGACGAGGCGGAGCAGTGGGTGAAGCAGGGATTGGAGTTCGAGGCGACAGAGCAGGATCTGGTGCAGTTGAAGGACGAGATTGAGAAGAAGAAGAAGGGCGGGGTGGTGGCATAGGATGCATGGACGTGGATTCGTCTTCAGGATGAATAGAGGGAGCTACGGATACGTGCATGGCATTGCAAGGCGTCTGGCGTTCATGGGTCAAGAGAGGAACGGTTACAGTGGAGGCCATGCATCCTTATGGCGCACATGACTCGACTTTTCTGAGCAAATGAATCTTCGAATCAAAACACATTCATGACCGTCCTGTCTGCTGCAATGTGTGCTGCGCCACAATCTTGCGAGCCCACCGCCCTTCGGCAGCCCTCTGAGCATAACTTTACAACGTCAGTTCAGAGACATCAGCCAGACATACAGCCTTCACAATACTGCCATTTACACAGCTATGAAGAGATTACACACCACCGTAGCAGAATCTGATCAAACTATATTTCACATCCTCAAAATCTCATCGCTGCCTGCTCCATGTCTTCGTCTTATCGACCGCCAGACGATGATCTCTTCCTCCCTCACCTCCAGTCTCACTCGAAATAGAAGCAACGTTCACACTATACACACCACAACATCCATCTCCCGGAGCTTAACGCCCGCCTCGGTCTTGATCTCGACCTCCGTTCTCCAACCCCGCCTACGGACACTGACCCGTTCGCTCCATTCCCAGACCTCACCAACCCTACCCCAATAAAAGTAATATATCTCGGAAACTCCATGCTCGAACGTCTGAAGACGACCGGTAAGGATACGAGGTTGGGAAAACTGGACGTAAGCTGGAACGCAGGCTGTGGCGGCGACACAAACTCCAATGTCATATACCACCTGAGCAACGAACAGGGGCTTTACGAGATTCTCAAATCCGATCAGGCGCAAGAGCAAAAGAAAGGAGGGGAAGAAAAGAAATGTGATATCAAAGTCTGGATCCTGGCCAGTGGAATAAATAACCTTCACCCCAAGCGCGGGCTGAGGGACGCTGATGTGGAGAGTTGGAAAGTGCTGGTCCAGGCTTGCTTGAGGATTGCGCCGGGGAGTAAGGTATTAGCATGTGATATGTTTTATAGGAACGATGTTGGGGATGGATTGGTGAATAGGGGCAACGAGATGCTGAAGGACGTCGTGGAGGAGATTAACGGTGAGATGGATACGAGCACGCAGGACGGCGGGAAGTGTGAGGAGAGGGCAAAATGGGTTGAGACGAGGCATTTGATCTGCAAAGACACGCTTGAAGATCGCGTTCATCTCAACGAGGGATATGAGATGTGGGATCGCGTGCTCTGGCAGCATGTCGCTGAGACGTTGGAGATGGAGAAATGATAGTTTTGTCTTCTTCTCTATACTATACATTTAGCAAGCGAATGCAATAAGCAATCCTTTCAGGCGAATACAAGCGATCCTGGGACCAACGCATCCACCAACAGTGGGCATGCCCGTGGCGTGCCTGCAAGAAGAAGTAGCTCAATCCTTCAAGGCCAACCTACTCATCCTTAACGCCACCACGTCCAGCACGCTCCGCAGCCTCAATGCTCTTCTTGTCCGTCTTGATCTCGCCACCAGACATGGCTCCCATCATGCCGCCAGCTGCCTTCCATGGACGCGCCAACTCGCCGGTGGCAGATTGTCCGAGGAGGTGGACCTTGACAAGGTTGCCCTCGAAAGCGCCCTTGAGCGGGATGATGGACTGGATGAGGAGCGGGTTGGTGTATTTGAAGTAGATGTGCATGACCGCCATCATGCCGACGCCCATGAGTTGCGCCTTGTACAGCTCGCGCAGCTTCTGGAGATCGTAGGCTTTGACCGTGGTCGCGACGAACTTGGGTTCTTCGCCGGAGCCCATGGGCGCAGGCTCGACGTACTTGACAACTGTCATGTCTGGCGGGTTTGGTGAGCGAGCAGATCGCGTGAGGGCTTGCTGGACGATGTGTCGTGGGCGGGCGGTGGTGGAGAGTGCATGGACTTACCATTCTTCTTGTTGATTTGCTGCTGGACATAGAAGTAGATGCCGGCGATGATGATGTTGGAGACAATGTAGAGCGCGCGCACGCCATTCAGCACATTCGGGTCATCAAACGGAATCTTCTTCGAGATTTGCATAAATCCCCTAGACGGCGCATTAGAGAGTACCGTCAGCCGAGCAGATAGAATGAAGCCTACAAGATGAGGACGAGGTTGGAACTGCACGTATCCGTTAGCTTTTTGTCCCGCGACTCTTCATGCGCGCTGCGACTTACATTTGCGGGCTGATGGCCATGATGACGGTCGAGGCAGGTCCTGCGAGTGTGGTGATGGGACTTTGGCGATTCAGATAGCAGCAACTGCGGTTGACAACGGCTGGAAGATTGGGTGCTATGAGAGTTGGAGAGAGGTGTGCGCTTGAAGTTTGGTGGGACTGGGGATTGCTTGGCGGAAGGCCACTGAGCACACGCCTCGGAGCTTCATAGGGGCGCAGCTTAGACCGTAAGCGGGCACCATGGTTCTAGGGCCGTCCGAACTCTTCTCTGACCACATTTCACTTTAGATATCTACCATTCACTGCTTGATGGGTATCGGTGTCGCACAGCCACATTCGGCTGTTTGCGCATTTGGGTATCTTGTCTATGTAATGTATCCTCGTGCATGCAATCGCAAAACAACCACCCCTATGTACTGTGGTGACCAACAACGCCTCGCTAAAACAATGCTATCCAAAACCCATCGGCCTGCCAATACGATAACGCCCGTCAGAATGTCGTGAACAATAGTCGCGAATTATCAACAACGTATATACACCCAAGCTGAGCTCCCTCACATCACGGCGCATTCGCGATCTGGCCGTTTCTTTTCCTTGTGCTTGCCCTTCTCCCCGCCACTCTCAAGCGGATCCCTGCTCTTGCTTCGGAACCTTTCTTTCTTCTCCTTCTTGCTCTTGCTGCGCGAAAGACCGGCATCCTTTCTCTCTAGGGTGGGACTTTGTACGTTCTGGCTGCTCTCTGCGGTTGGCACTTCGTCAACGATGATGACAGGATCGTTCTCCGTGATGTTGAGCTTGTCCTTGCTGCCACGCCCCGTAAGTCTTGACAGAGTGAGTGACAGTCGGTGCTCACCGCTCGGGCTAGTCGGTCGACTCTTGTTTCCTCCCGGCCAGATGCGCGAACCTCGGCGTGAAACAGATAGAAAGCCTGCTCTTTGGTCGTCCGGTGTGGGCGGCTCAGTACGGCCACGTGAAGCGCTTCGTAGACTGCCTTCAGCGTCGTCGATTGCAGTACTGCTTCTCCGGTTACTCGAGAAGCTGATGCGACCCACAGGCTCGTCTGAAGTCTTCGGCTCGGTGTGGGCTTCGTTCTTGGACGCTTTGTCCGATTCTCCACTCCCTTCCGCATTTGTAGCAACGGTAGAGACAAGCGTTTCTTTCGATGGGTCTACGGAAGGTATTCCATTCGAGGCGCCCTGGTACGCTGGTGGGTCTCCTCTCATCGCCAGCACTTCGTCAATTGGTTGAACCTGGTAGAACAAGAGATATGGTGACTCGTCGCGCAGAGCCTTCTTGATGTCCACTTCGGTCACACGTGGATTCGCGAGATCGTCAAATCGGAGCCATGCTCCCGAGTGTTGATCGTCGCTGGAGGAAGATGTTCCAGGTCTATCGTCTGCGTTACCGCGAACCAGGGCTACGTAATGACCAGAGTCGACCGATACACCGCGATGACAGACCACAGATTGCAGAACGAGCTTGAAATTGCCAAATAAGGGGCCCTCTTCTTGCATGCGTTCATCGGATATGAAATGCGGCAGTCCGATTTCCAGGGGTATATCAATGAAGGTCTCCAGACGTTTGGGGCTTCCATTGGGAAGCATCGTGTACCGCTTGAGGCAGATACCGAGAACCGGGCGCTTGATCGAGAAATGTGCAGCAACTTGCGCATCACTTCTGGGTACATTGTCCGTGTACCACGCTGTACGAAGATCAGAGCTGCTCAGGGCAAGAAGGAATGCACTTACGTATGAGGCTGAAAAACTGCCAAGCTGGCATGAGAATCTCCTTTCTAAGGAGAGATGATGACCTCGGTCGACCGCCCGAACTGTTGTCCAGCATTTCTTGCAAGTGCTTCTTCTCGTCAAACCTCGAAGCATCGGGAGATTTCCTTGCCAGTCGTTGGCTGAAGATACTATCAGCGCGCCGTCGACCATCTAGCAAGGGTCGAGTTGGTGTCGAAGGTGTCGCAGGCTCCAGTGCTGTTGGAGTTGCTACCATTGGCGAATCAGGCCCTGACAGCTCGACGGCCTCGATGTGTATGGTTTCTGTCTTCTCGGGATCTTTGTCGATCCAGGACTCATCATGCGATTTCAAGGACGCGATCGTGTTCTGCCGTTGCAAATAGCGCTTTACTTCGATGCGGTTGTTGAAGTAGGTTTCGAGACAGTCTTCAAGCGTAATGACATTATCGCCTTCTTGGTCCGGAATAGCCACTTCGAGCAGACGCTCGTTGACAAACTTGTGGTCGTCCTCCTTGTCCTCGCGCCCCGTGTGGTATATGTCCATCTTCAAAGTGAGCAGCGGCAGCTCGAGGGCGCCTGTGATGAAGGTGAAGGCTTCTGACGCATCTTGCTGGCAGACTTCGGCAGCTTCTTCCCACCCACACTTTGCCAAAGATTCTTGCAGGTGTTTTGTGAGTTCCACCTTGATGAGCTGACCTGTGCGCAAGAGATTGACCCATAATCGCAGAACGGCAGCAAGCTTCTTCCGTGGCTCGTCGTCGAAATTGTCGTAGAGCATGGCCTCGAAACTGTCCAGACGAGCAAACATGGCGAAAAGTAAGGCGTCCAGGTAGCACGTCGTCATGTTCCTGTTGATGGCGCCCAGCATGGTGACAGTTGTATTAAAGTCTTTCAACTCTCCCTCGAGCGACTCGTTGGCGAGGACTAGAAGGTCGTACGCTTTGTCCAGATCGTCGGTATACCATGTCAAGGCGTGCTGGGCTTGTTCTTCTTTCATGCGCGTTATACCGACACCGTGTAGGCGCGTGAGGAGCATCTTGACCTAGACAAGGTCAACCAAAGCGCGGGGCGAAGTGTGCCCAGCGAGCGACGCACCTTCTTCTCGACGTCCTTGTCCGGCGTGGGCGATTTGTCTTCGTTGGTGAAGATGGTGTAGAGGTCTGGCGAGACATGTTTGGAAAGTTGCGACTGTGGGGACAATGAGTCAGACAGGCGTTGCGGTGAATGTTGAGCTACAGAAGCGAAAGATGGAAGACTAGGAGTATTGCGCTGGATGAATAGAAAGCCGTCCTCGACCGAAGATCGCAGGGCGGACGGGAGTTTATGGTACAGAGAGTCCAGGCTCTGCGAGTGGCGGCGATTGATGCGCTGCAGTCGCTGGGCTGGGGAACCGTGGAGCAGCAATGGCGTCAAGGAAGTGCAGGATGCGGACGCGGGCAGGCATACTTTACCTGGGGTTGACTTTCGCTTCTCATGGTTCTTGTCGCGACGGCTGAGGAAGCGCGAAACTCCCGAGCTCTTCATGGCGGTGGAATGCATCCATAAAGAGGGGGCAGCGGTGGACGCTGTGTTGGCGACGGGGGAGTGGGGTGTTTGTTGGGCGAGGCAGGTGCAGGCGAGCAGCTGCGCGGTACCTGTGACAGTATAGTGGGATAGCGGGTCACGGGGGGAGCGGAGTGAATGATCAACACGCTACTTCAGCCGCAATAGCGCTGTCGCACTGCGCGCAGCAGTGGTGCGAGGGGAGGGGAGGAGATGCGGGCAAGTGGGCTCATCCCATTGGCTGCAACGCCAGGGTCTGCCAAGACATGGAAAAGTGTACGGCGAGGGCGAAGAACGGGAGACATGCATCGCGCACGGTCAGGTATACTCTCAACACCACAACATCCACACAGGCAATGGCGCTGCGAGAGCTGCCCGTGCGGATGGCCGCTGCTCTCCTGGGCCGGCATTCACGTGCTGCCCTCCCGCTATGCCCATGCCGCAACGCCTCGACGGTCGCCGCCGCTGCTGCAGCCGTTGACGACGTCGAGCCCGCATCGTCGTTCCAGGTCCCGGCGCCCTCTGCTGACGTTGTCAAGCAATTCGACCCCGTAGCCCGCAGCAGACTGCGCAGACGGGGCAAGAAGGAGCTGCCCCCCAGTAGATACCAGTACCGCTCGCCCAAGTACTACCGCGGGCCGCTGCACCCACATCAACCACCGCCCGCCTCGGATCCCGCCTCGCGTCTCTTCCAGCCAGGCCCCTTCAGCCTGCCCCGTCTGGAGCAGACGTACCAGAGCACCATCGCCGCCGACCTCCTCGCCCTCACCTACCAGCACTACCCCCCGGGCTACCGCCAGCCCAAGAACGAGCAGCGTCTGCGCGAGTGGACAGGTGCCTCGCCATACTTCAAGAACCGTCCATTACGAGGTCCGCGAGGCAAGGGTGAGGTCCTGCGCCTGCTCCAGGAACCTCGCACCTTCCGCAACATACCCAAAATCACAAAAGTCGTTGTGCATTCCATGACACCTGAAGCCCAAGAAAACAGCGCCAATCTGCACGTGGCCGGCATGATCCTGCAGGCCATTACCAATGTCCGCGCCGAGTCACACAAGGCACGCCACAATGTCGTCAGCTGGGGCCTGCGTGAAGGCAGATATGTCTCCGCCACGGCCACCATGGAGCGCGACGACGCCCTGGATTTTCTCGCCAAGCTTGTCGACGTCGTCCTGCCCAAGATCAAGGAGTGGAAAGGTGTGCCAGGCTCGTCGGGTGATGGTCATGGCAACATTGCTCTAGGTTTAACCCCAGACCAGTTGTCCTTGTTCCCTGAGATCGAGGTCAACTATGATGCGTATGTTGGCCCTGACTTGTATGTTCCCCTCACAGTGATTCTAACAGCACCAGATACCCTCCCAAAATGATACCCGGTTGCCACATCATCATCCAGACCGATGCAACAAGCAACAAAGACGCCCGCCTGCTTCTTCAAGCTATTGGCATACCATTCTACGGCAAGCTCAACGACTAGTTCACGCCAATACTGTAATAAAATCTGTAATGTTGCACATCCTTACATGCGCTGTCTTGTACAATGTGCTTGTCTCGTTCTTTGTTGCGCTTTGAGCTCAGCGACTCGCGGAACTCCATCTTTGTTTGATGCGCCCACTTGCAAAGCCATTGTCTTAACAAATAGCAGAAGCAGTCATGCTCACGGTGCGCCAGATCCGATTGTACAAACAATCGCTACAACTTGAATTCTATCTCTATAGTATAAGACTGCGCACTCGGAAGTAGCAGGCTTTCGTCCGACAACATGCGTTCCACACCTCCGACCACGTTACGACATCGATCACACCAGAAGTCAAAATTTGCAGATCGTGTCAGCAAACTCGCCAGCAACAGCCCCGGAAAGCCGTCCCGAAATCACAGGTCATCGCAAAAGTACTTCTGGTACACGTCCCTCAAGGGCCTTCGACGACTTCGACGACTTGCACTGTCCCTCCCAACCCCAACTCGCCTCCGCGTCATGCAGGCCAACGCGTACAGCTTTAATCCCACCAAGTTCGACCGCAACCAATCTCCATTCGCATTCCCATCCAACTCAACTTGGCCCCCCAAAACAGCTCGTGACCTTCTACTGCCCACTGACCTCGAAGAGGATGATTGCATTGGAGCCACATTCTTCGATAACACCCCCTGCGACGATCTTTCATGCGACCACACTCTCCAAAACTCCCACGTCGCAATGGCGCAATGGCAAGATCACTATGATCTGCGAGAAACCGAAAACCGCGGGCTGGGTATCTTCACCAAATCAAGCTTTAAGAAGGGTGATATCCTGGGCTGGTATGCAAGTGAAATCGTCCCTGCCGAAGCTGATATCATGACAGACTATGTCTTGCAGATGCCCGTCAGCGCCCCTCCGCCAAGTCCGTGTATGTCGGATGTATCGTCATACTCTCATAGTGATAACGAGCAGCTGCACCGCCTGCCGCGCAGAAGAAGCCGTTCTCCCGCATCTAAGAATGCAGACGAGCCCCAAATGTGGATTGATGGTAACAAATGGGGGAATTGGACGAGGTTCATGAATCACTCGTGTAGCCCTCGTGCTGGATTCCAAATTTGTAGAGTGGGAGATATCAAAGTAATGGCCGTGAGGGCGCTGAGGAACATCCCGAAGGATGTGGAATTGACGGTCAATAATGGGTCAGATTACTACGGAAAAGATACCAAGAGAATCTGTTATTGTGGTGCGGCGAGTTGTGTTGGGAGGGCGCGGCATGGGCAGGAAGTAGGGTGAGGCCAGCCAGATCGCAAGACTTTCAGGCGTCCTCGCGACAACACTCTTTGTACGAATGAGTCTCAAGCTTTCGCATTTTAGACCTTTTCCCACTAACAGAGGTTCCTAAACAATTACTGTATTGATTAGACATTTTTCACAGGCTATATAGTCCAACTAACATGACGTCAGGACTTTTAGTGTTGACTTTCTTCTCCCACAACAATCGTTCAATAACACCAAACACAATCTCACCTCCCTCTTCCTAATAGTTCCCCCATTAATTATATCCCACCATGTCTCGAACCTCATATACTGCCTTCCAACGGCATCTGCTCTTCTTTTCAACGCCTACTCAACCTCCCAGACTAACATTTCTCTCCGCCCTCCGCGCAGCTACCAAACTCGGCCTCGACATGCCAGTCGCTGTCATCTTGAGCCTCTCTTTACGTATCATGTACGCTCCATTTCCAAACTTCTTCTCAGCCATCACCATCGAGCAAATACCGCGAAGTAAACATCGGACGCAACTCGAGAATGTCTTACTGCCATCATCAACGTCGAAAGTAGAAGAACGATATACGTGCAAAGACTTACTTGGGATGCTCGACTCCGACTCTTCAACAGAAAAGATGGGATTCGTAGAGAAACAAATAAACCGGGGCCACATTGTAGGGTTCTGGGCCATGGCAGCAAACACTCACTCCAACCGCGTCAGCAGAGATGACATCGAGAGGTTTCAGCAGGGAGGGTGGGAAGACGAGATCACGAAGAGAAGGAAGGATAGGAGTGATATTCTGCCACTTCGGAGGCGAGGTCCGATGTGGGTTACTGGGCATAGTTGGGCAGTGGGAAGGCTGTTGGGGGTGAGGGTGTACGAGGCGAAGGAACAGTGAAGAGGATGTAGTGGAAAGGTGAATAGGCGGAGTTTTGTGCGGGGTCGGGTTGGAGACAATAAAGTGATGTAAGCTGGTTGTCATTTGTAGCATGTGACTGAAACGCTCGCGAACCGCAGCGATGTTGCTACAAAACAGAGGACCTCATCGCTTGAAGCGCGTCAAGTGATGAAAGGTTTGTTATATTGACCCGGCGAGTCGTGGTCTGCGTAGCGGGTGCGCCTCAACGACGAACACTATACAGCCCTGACGCAGTGACGCTGACCCATAGTTGGCATCTGTTTTCTTCCACATGGCTCATCTCGCGTGATCAGGCATATTGTTGATTTTCTGCTGAGGAACAGGAAGCCTTTGTAGGCTCGTGCATGACCTCTCGCAATAATATGACCGTTCGAATCGTCGATCTACATACACAAGTCAGGATATGTTAGCCCATACTCCGTCCGGTATTGAGATGCCGAAAGGCCTTTCCGTCTTTTGTGTGCTACGCTACCTTGGACCTCTTGGCAATGGCAGCATTGGCGACCGTAAGCACCGCATTAGGTCAACGCCCCGGTTAGACTACCCATCATCTCACCTAAAACTTCTCACACTAATGTAAACTATTCAAAGAAGGCACAAAGACTCCAGAGCTGCTGACCAATGCCTTGTTCTGGACAGGTATTAGATAGTGCTGACGACAGTAGTTTGTGCAAAGGCAAACTACGTTCTTGACGACCTACTGGTAAGACTAAAAGTGTGCTTTGAAGAAGGTGGATGTCTGCACCTTCGTCACCATGTCGTGGACATTGAGCACTCTTTACCCAATCGTTACTATTACTGCATTTACTTTGTTCAAATTGGTTCAGTCTAAACTCTCGCCACGATCAGCAATCTTCAGCCTGTTATATTGCATTCACCCCTTACCAGAGTATGGTTCAATCAAATTCGCTTATAACGTGACAAAGTCGATCTTCTGGCTTCAATCTTATACGAATGAGGGCTATCAAAAGTTTAATAAGGCTCTGGATCGACCATTCGCCTTGCTCACTCCATGGGTTCGTGGTGCACGTATGGTAGTTCTGCCAGCCTCCCGCATACCTTTACTCGCACGACCGGACAAGGGAAAGGACGGCGAGTGGACCGGCTTGCCTGGCTTTCTCGATACCACCCATCTTAAGTATGTCATTGATGACGCCGATGTCTACCAGAATCTACTGCACTTCGATGTGGTACTCAGACACATGGGTCCAAGCGACATGCGCCGACTAGCACCGACAACCGCAAATGAGATTGATCTGGCTTTCCGAGACATATGGGGAAACACGACGGCTTGGGAGACAGTTGATTGCTGGGATGGGTGCGGTAAAATCATTTCTCGTGTCACACAGCGCATTCTTGTTGGACTTCCCTTGAGTCGAGACCAGACGATGCTGGAAACGACGAGGCTCTACGCGAATTCCCTACTTCTTGGTGGCGCTGTCATCAGTTGTCTTCCCCTCTGGGTGCGATGGGTTTTAGCACCCTTGATCGTCGCACACGCGCGACAGCTCCAAGCATGTTATGTCAAAATGCTTGTCCCTGTGGTTAAAGAGCGCATGCGTCAGTATGAAGCAGGCGAATATGAAGTGAGCGACCAAGTATGTAGGCTGATGCTAAAACATGCCCCTGATACCTTTTTGCCGAAGCTGATTGAATTCACAGGATGATTTTCTCCAACGAATGATTCCAATGTGCGCCAGGGATCCCGTACAGCTCGACGCCCAAAAGATTGCACTGCGCATAGCAAGTCTTCTTACACCATTCGTCTTCGCCATCGCTTATGTGTTCGGCCACTGTGTTCTAGACTTAAGTACTAGCACTGAAAAGAGCGAGATACTCAACGGCCTTGAAGAAGAATGTAGGCGTGTGTCGGTTGAACACGGCGGACTCGATTCCAGTGCTTCCATGAACTCCTTGAGGTGCATGGACTCAGTCATCAGAGAATCAATGCGCGTTTCAGACGTGATGGTCACCAACATCTTCCGTGACGTTATAGCTGGTGAAATAGATATTGGCAACGGACTTCGCGTAGAGCCTGGTGTCCGCATGGCTTTCCCCACCCAAGATATTCACCTGGACCCGGACAACTACGATGATCCGAAGCGATTTGATGCCTTTCGCTTTTCCCGGCCTTTTGAGGATGCAAAGGACCTAGGCAATAAATCCGGAGAGCAGAATCTTGCTACAACCCCGACCCTAACATTCATGCCTTGGGGATATGGTAGACATGTTTGCCCTGGTAGGTATTTCGCCGTGCAGTTGATGAAGCAGGCGCTTTCCTACTTGGTAATGAATTATGAGTTTGACTTAGTTGGACCGCCACCGAAGAGACGGGCGCTCTTAAACATTATGGTTCCGCCTGTCAATGCGAAATTGAGGATCAGACGAAAGACGTCATGAGATCTAGGCAGTTACGGGGAGCCAGTGGTCAGCCACGCACCGCTTTGTATACTTCCTACTCTCTCATCATATCTCAAAGTACTGTAATACATTATAGTTTTCCAACCTTCGCTCACTAAGCAGATGAGTCTTTATAGAATACTGTGACATTTTCTTAAGACTTGTAAGCGAGAGACTGCATGTTGGTAAAGAGTGTCTATTTCGATAAGTCGGTATGTGCGATCCTTCACCGGACACCAAGATCGCGAGACCCGAACTAGGTAGGTAACAACTAACATCTACATGCCCCAGATTACTCGATTCAAAGGCCCCTGCCTCTAAGAGCCCGTATCATAGTCAACGCAAAGGTTGCAACGTGATCAGCACCTATCATAGTGTAATGCGCACCATCGACTGCATGAAAGCGAAGCGCTTCGTGAACGAAATCTGCCCAACGACTCAGGTGCTGCTCCCGCCAAATCTCTCGAGAGTCAGCAACAGCCTTCAATGGAATGCAGTAGAAGATGTCCATGTTCTTCACCTGGCCCGATGGCTCGTATTCGGTAGCCATTCGCTGGAGGCTAAACGCCACATTGACCCAGCAGGCCAGAGAGGTTTCCTCCACATTCAACTCCACCCATCGTTTCTTATCTGCTATGTTGTGAACAACCTCGATAGCTTCAGTGGACGTCATCTTGCAGTATTCTAGGTCATCCTCATATCTATCCGAGACTTCTTCAGTGATAAGGCTAAGGAAATGACTGAGATGCAACAAGCACAGGTTCCATTCCAGCCTGCGCATACGCTGTTTGATATGAGGTGGTAAGTTGAGCCCACCAAGAAAGCCGACCTCGTTGCCTACCGCGTTCAACCGCTTTGAGATTTCGAATGCGAGCATGGTGCCATAGCTGTACCCAGCGAGGGCATAGGGACCGCGCGGTTGGCGTTGACGAATAGCTGCAACATAGGTATCAACAGTTTGTGTGATACTTTCAAAAGACCGATACGGAGGTTCGAAGCCGGCTGCACGCAGGGCAAACACTGGCCTATCGTCTGGCGCGAGATGTTGAGCTAATCCAATGAACACCAATACCTCGCCGACTCCTGGGTGAATCAACCAGAGCGGAGTTTTTGACCCTTCGCCACGCAAAACAACCACAGGATCGTACGTCTCGATAGATACCGGCTCATCAGGATTGATCTTTGATTGTCGTTGGTATGCATCAAGGTCAGCTGCCAGACTTCGAATTGTAGGACTGTTCATGATGAGGACAACAGGTACATCGGAATGTATACGTCGCTCAATGTGATACTTGAGTTTGATGATATGCATTGACGTGAACCCGAGGTCGAATAAAGACGTTTCGGGAGTGATACCGAGGACGTCGGGAGCCATGCCCAAAGTTTCAGCAATATGTTCCATCAAAACCACTTCGGACTCCGTCATTGTTTTCGATCCGGTCATGTGCAACTGCTTCGTTGCCTCCGATGCGCGAAGTAGTGCTTGCTGGTGGAAGTCAAGGTCCGTAGCAAACTCACTGTCTTCGAACAATCGCGAAACTTTAAGCCGAGATATCTTGCCTTGTACAAAGTCAGTAATGTCTCACATATACACTTCGTACATCAACAACATACCTAAAGTCGAGACTGGGAGTAATGGTATGGTCTCCTCTCGAAGAGCAAACACCAATGGCCTACTTGCAGTGCGAACCACACAGGTCTGAGTAATCACACGCGCAATTTCTGCAGCGTCCCCATCATCGGCAGGGAACGACTTGGGAATGTACGCGACTGTTACTCGTTCTGTGTACGATGCCATTGTGGAGAAGACGACGAGCCGGGCTACGCGGTCGCCCAAGGCATTTTCAACCGCCGTTTGGATATCCGCAGCCACGATTTTTATGCCGTTGATGTTGATCACTTCTTTCGCCCGCCCAACCAGATTGAGGTTGCCATTGGAGTCAATGAACCCCCGGTCCCCGGTTCGGAACCACTGACCAGGCGCGAATGCACTACTTGTCGCACTCTCGTTACGGTAGTATCCTTTGAATACAACCTTGCCACGTACTTCCAAGTCGCCTGATTCATCTTTTGGGCTTGCATTCCCCTCCGGTAGGACGATACGCATTTCGATGCCAGGCATACACTTGCCAAGAGATGCCACGGTATGCCCATGAGCGATATCATACTCGGGACAACTGGTGTTAAATATTGATCCCGCACATGTCTCGGTCATTCCAAAACCAGTGATCAAGACGTTGCTCGGGGCTCCATATCTCGAGAACAGTGCCGAGGCCGCAACGCATGTCTTCGTATCGTTTGCCTCGCCCCCGGATGTCACACTGACCAGACTCGAGAGGTCAAGCTCTGAAGGCTGTTGCATCGAGTCATCAGTGGCCACCAGCTTAGCTAAAAAGAAGTTCGGGGCAAATGTCAGAGCAACCCGGTGTCGACTAATTAGTTCCAAGAATGTCGTCGGTGAGGTCACAATATCAGCCGCACTGACGTGAACTTGATCAAGACCGAGCCACAAAGCTTGGAGATGGATCTCAATCAGACCTGCGACGTGATCTAGGCCAACCCAGTTTAAAAGTGATCGATCTCGTGGATAATTGCGGATTGAGCTCTTGCCAGCAACTGCAGCCAGGACTTGCTCATGTGTGAAGCAAACAGCTTTTGCGTTGCCAGTACTTCCAGAGGTCAACATCAGCATCAGAAGGCTTTCGTCCTTGTTGTTATCGCTAGTTCTGTCGCTACTAGAGTCTGCGCCTTCCGTCGGAAGATCTCGAACTGGGTTACTCACAGTGCCATTCACATGGCCGTTCGTAAGACTGTTCAAGCTATGGCCCTCGCAAGTCGCATCCAAGTTCCTGTATGTAGAAGGCTCTTCATCGCAGTCATTGAGTATGCTCTCGATGGAATGCACATGTATCTCGTGACTGCTTCCGAACAACGGTACAAGTTTCGATCGGGTAAAACAGAGCGGGGCCTCAAGAAGTACAGCCAGATTCTCGATTTGCTTCCGTCGGTCTTCATCGATGTTGCTGAATGGGGATGAGAGAACGGGCAAACCGCCAGCAAGGAGCACTGCCCAGAACCATAGGATAACGTCCCAATGATCGTCGAAGTGTAGTATTATGGGATGTGCCGCTCGGTAGTTTCTCAGTTCTTGAATTGTACGAGCAATAAGTTTGGCTTGGTTGAAAAGCTGAGTATAGGTAATTGTCTTCGGGTTGGCTGTTTCTCCAAATGAATAGCAAAATATACGCCCTGGATTCTTCTTCTCTGCTTTGTCCTGGAGGACTCGTTGTAGGGTCGGCAAATAAGGCATCTCCACTGAAGGATGCACTGAGAAAATTCTGTTACTTTAAAAAAAAAAGGTGGGAAGATGCTGTTTGCCCTCAACTCAAATCACATGTAGTTTATTTGAGCTCAGGTAAGTGAAGATGATACCTACTTATCCTTGCAATTGTTTTAGATTCGGCTTGTCACTGTATCCAAAAAAGAGTGGGGAAAAATACGATGCTCGACTGGTCGGGCCAAGAAGAGTAGCTACAAAGGATGTGAGACTGTACTCAAATCCCGGTCGACGGGCGTGAGGCCAGGCCGGTGAGACGGTGTACAATTGTCAGGGTAAATCATCCTTCTCTCACCTCCGATGCCTAAACGATCACGCTTGAATCGGTAGGTGAGAGTGCATGTGTTATTGAATCACGCCCGTTGAGTAGACAGGCTTACATCCTACTGCGTCTGTAAGCTGGATTTCTCCTATGGATCCTGGGGAAGGTAGCGCTGCTTAGGTATCAGCATATGACAAACATTTAGCGAGTACTAAAACAGATAGATCCGGCGCCGCACTTGTCACTTTGCAGTCCGTGTGATCCATGTCATGACATGCAGAATCATCTAACATCGGTACACGGCTGCCTTTGCTGCCAGACTGTTGACTGCAATAGATAGGCACTGTAAGCGACATGGATGAGCATCCTATTGACGCTATGAACCCTGTAAGCACCTGCAGAACCGGTCCCCATGTTCTCCAATCCAGGCCTTTCAACCTGCAGCGGCTTTTGATTTACCTACGGTATGCAGCATACACATATCAGGATTGCATTCCGAGATGAGACCATCGACGTGATCACAGATTGTCAGACGAATGCTTCTGGCTAGGCTAATCCATCACCTCATGCAACTACTCGGGAGATTGTGCCGGCCATGCGTTGCCCAGCTATCTGTACTGCTGATGACACCTGTGCAAGCTTGGGGTTGGTTTCGGATCAATTACCAGTAGTCCTGCACAGCCTGATTTGACAGGGGATGTTCTCCACACGTAAGCTATCAACGAGATAGTAGCGTCTGTCAGAGACATCCGATTCCGCTTTACAAGCTGTTGTCCTTGAAGAGCTTTGCTTGCCTATATTTATTTTCATTTTTGCAAGATACCCCAAATCTTCGCCATGACATCTAGGGAGTCTCTTTCACGTATCGTCCAGCTTGCAAGAACAATCAGCGCGTCAGTGGATGAGATAGAGAGGGTTCTAGTAGCCGAAGGCATCAAGTCCCCGAGTTTCGAGGAGGACGCTGTGTCCAACATACCACTCGAGCTGAGCTCACATAAGGACACTGTACTCGATGCAACAGTAGAGCTCCACGATATTTTACTTGAGCCACTGGATCTTATCCACATCCATGGTGGTGTAAGTGCACTCGCCCAAATACAAATTTCTATTGGTTGACTGTCATAATCTGTTAGCATAACAACTCCCTGTGTATGCTTGCTATTGCGGAGTTCAATTTGGCAGATAAAGTACCCCTCCATGGCGAATCTTCGTTCGCGGATATCGCCAAGGACACGCCGTTGACTTCTGATATGACAGCACGTCTGCTGAGGCATGCAATGACTATGCGGGTTTTTCGCGAAGTCTCTCCGGGGAAGGTGGGCCATACTGCTGCCTCAAGACTGCTGCACAAGTCAGCGGTCAATGACTGGCTAAGATCTGGTACTTCAGAGATGTGGCCGGCAGCCGTAAAGGTAGGGTACATCTCGATGCACCGTTCGCTCTCCGACGCTGATCAATCTCTATTACAGACACTCGATGCCCTGAAGAAGTGGCCAGAATCTCAAGAAGCCAGCGAGACGGTATGATGATCAGCTAATGTTTGCAATGTCATGAGCTCATTTTACGTCTTTCAATAGGGCTTTGCTCTAGCGAACAATGGTTCTGAGACGATCTATCAGACATTGTCCAAGGATGAGGACCGAGCTTGGCGATTTGCCAAAGGGATGAAAGTCTTTTCCGACAGCCCCCAGTTTGATTTGGCGTACACGACCGACCACTACGATTGGAAATCTCTAGGTAAAGCCCAGGTAATTGATGTCGGTGGTTCTTCAGGACACGTTTCTTTGGCGCTGGCAAGAAAGTTTAGCAATCTCAGCTTGGTCGTGCAAGACATGGAGAAGATGATCCAGGATGCAATGGTTCCTGAGGATGTTCGAGGTCAGGTGAGCTTCATGGCTCACGATATATTCTCGCCGCAGCCGGTCAAAGACGCTGACGTGTATTATCTGCGCTGGATACTCCACAACTGGTCAGATAAGTATTGCGGTCTCATTCTGCGTGCTTTGCTGCCGGCACTCAAGCCTGGGGCCAGAGTCATAGTACACGAGGTTTTGATGCCAGAGCCTGGTGCATCAGCATTGTGGAAGGAGAAGTATCTGAGGTACGTGACAGCTTGTCCCATCGTGGAAGGCCTAATTAACCAATATCCTAATACAGATCAATGGACCTGAATATGGCGGGGGTTTTCAATGCAAAAGAAAGAACAAAGAATGAGTTCGTGGCTCTATTCAAAGAGGCTGACCCAGCCTTCGCCCTTCAAGCTGTAGTTGAACCAAAAGGGTCAGCTCTTCAGATGCTGGAATTCATATGGCAGGGCGAGAAGTAGCAAAGGCGTAGAGTAGCGAAGTATCACACTCGGTCAGATCATCTGCAGCTATCCTTCTGCTCTTTCACGGTCTTACCTGCTGGTTCGAACATCGAACAATCAAATCTGTAGCACCCAACACCACCTCGACGAGACGGTTCTTAGAAGTAACGGCAGGAAGCAAAAATGACACAACTATGCTTCCCGTGTTTGCTATTGGTATGTATTGGCAAGAATTGATAGTTTCAGGCATAGCAACATTTACAGAGCGCTCATGTCCATTATTCCCCATTCGTCGAGTTCTTCTTCGGTAGTCGTACGTCCATAACGCTCTCATAGCCAGTAGGATAGTACGTATATGTACGCTGCAATTCCAGCCCAGCCTCATCGAACACCTTACGCCACTGCGATTCAGTTCGCTCTGTGCTAGCGAACGCTGAAAGCATAGTCATGTCGATGGACGAGGCGATGTAGCTAACGCCGGATTCAGGCAGCACTAGTTCATCAACGAGCAGGATGGATTCCGGTTCCATGACAGCCTTTATATTGTCGAGCAGTTGTCGTACGTTGGGCGGAGAGTGGTTGTGCAGTACAGCACGTAGGTAGTAAAATTTAGCGCCTAAAAGAACATAGTCAGCCAAAACTACCAAGACTCTGCCTTGCAGCTTCTACATACCGGTGACAGGCTGCGGCTGAAACATATCATGCGCCATGTTCTCCACACCAGGCGTAAGGAGTGCATTCGCTACCGAGTGTGGTAAATCCTGCAATACCACGCGGCCTTGTAAATTGGGGTACTTCTCCTTGAATTGTGCGCATTGATGACCAATGCTGCCACCAATGTTAACATATAGGCCTTTTTCCGCTGGCCAATTAACAGCTTCCTTTTCCACAGGATAGACTGACAGCCATGTCGTCTCTGGCTTCCTGCGCAGTGCCATGTAGGTATTGAAATTTTTCAAGTTCTCGGGGTGACTGGCAAACCAAGCAAAGGAGTTCAGAGGTGTGTCGAACGCGACTTGGAATGCCGTGTTCTTCTCATCGATAGGGTTTCGATAGCCATTCTCCTTGAGGTATCCTGGCAGAGCTTGATACTGTCGAGCGGCGGTGGCAAAGCTGGAGCACGTCAGGGAGAGCGCATCATTAAAACCTGCCGCAGAAAACTTACTAGTGTGATAAACCAGCTTTTACCAGCTTCTCGGCCAGATTTCGGGTCACATTGTTGGCCCTGTATTGAACTTTGTCGTCTTCGCTGATGGTGCCCATTGAAGCAAGAAATCTCAAGACACGAGCTGTGGGAAATTTGAGACCTGAAATGCGAGGATAGTTTGAAGACACTCACTCATCAATTCCGGTTCTGCGCCTGTTCTCTGGGAGATTTGTTGTATCGACAACGGCACTTCCGATTCGATCAAGTGGTTAAACAATCTGAGGTCGATGCCGACCTGGATCACGGCAGCTTGAAGGTTCTATCAACGGTCAATGTTGGTCCCTAAGATGATGGACCTTGATCATACCGCGTGCCCATATCTGTGAAGAGTTTCGTGTTGCGTCTCCATTGAGAATGCCAGGTTATGCAGAACTACCATCGCTTGACGACGAGCATCCTCACTCAATTCTGCAAGGTTCTTAATCTGTTCGAGAGCCGCCTCCATCGTAGGTAGCGAGGATTCGGGTTTTGGAAATATTGGCGAGGAAACAGAAGTTTGTATCTTAGTAAATGCACACTGAATGTAATAATTCGAGGTCCGATTGCACGCAACATTCACGAGGAGATCGTGTCTTTGTCACGCTGCTCAATCTGATCGGCGCAATGAGTCCCTCACTTGGTCATAGTAAGGTAGACTGATATCGGTGGGGTCTACGACGACCCTAGCAGACGTTTTCAACAACCCCGGCGTCATTGTGCATCCACGAGAATGAGAATTCGGCGTTGGGCTGCCCTTACACTGCGTAAGATGTACGTTATTACTCAGTTGCCTCTTTAAGACTGATTCCGAGCGCGCAACGTGGCCCGAGATACGGCCTACCTAGACTACTTTTGTGCAGAGCTGCATGTAGATCCATGTTGATGCATCAACGGGCACCTTCCTAAGCCTGCATAACAGTCAATTCACAGGTTCTCGGGCTTATCACCACAAACGCTGGGGTTTGATAGACTATATTCTGAGATACATGCCTAGACTAGTTATACCCGAATCAAAGTCGGAACCTGCCTGCTGTCGCTCGAGCCAAGCTCGAGCTGTAGCCCGTCAGCACTAGAACGGCCCGCAACGTCCTGTATTGCAGGATCCAGCTCAACTTACGGCTAAAATCTATCATTGAACCGCGGGGATTATGCTTCGAACAGGTAAAGCTCATCATTAGCCCGAGAGCTTGCGTTCGCGGATTAACGGACAGCACCGTATTGCGACTATTCCTGCTGTTTGTGCGATGCATCCGATACGCAGCTCTATCTCGTCAATATGTGCAATGAAGTCACTGTGTCCGTATGACGGGTATTAGTGGCATAGATGCGCGTCAACTAGACCGGTGCTTATAACTTGTGCGCCTAGCCTTTCCAATGACGTTGAGGATCAGAGTACCGTGGTATAGTGGCAGCAATATCTCACAAGGCTCATGCATCTCATCATATCCTGGGAGTGGGATGGACGTGCAAACGATGATCGAAGATTGTTGGCGCAGTCATCAGAAATAACGCTCCCGATATTACTGGAGTATATTGGCGATTTCAAGTCGATTGTACTGCTATCTAGTAGAAAAGATTTAAGATGGAATAGGATACAGGTGACATCAAACACTGAAGAAGTAACTGAAAACAGGTACCTGGTTATTATTGGTGGAGAAAAAGCGCTTCATCGCAGTCATCACAGCATGTTCGCCTAAAACATATCCGCACAATTCTTATTGCCTAATTTTCTGCCTCTGAATTGTTCCCCGTTTCATGGAGTTCAGTTCACGGGTATTGTTATAGCCATGGACCAGCAAACATCTCATCGCTGCAGCCCAATGTACGCAGGTTTTGAAGTGGTTTTCCCGAGAACAGTCTGTTTACTACATAATATTATGCGTAATTCTGCGTGAACAGGAATGGCAACATGTACGAAGGATAATATCCGCATGCTCTGCAATTGCTGCGAAACGTACCTAAGTAAATAGCGAGATTTCAGGACCAGCTAAATGTGTTGTCACTCTACTCGTTCCTTGGAGGATAGGTGCGTATAACAGTTTCCTTCTCGCGTGCCAGGAAGTCTTGGAAAGATGTCAGCGACGGTACAATCTTCCTCAGTTCGTTGAAATTGATATGATTTGAGGAAGTCCGCAACACCTTGTTTGTGCTGGCAAAACCTTTCCCTTGAGCCTGAGCCTCAATTTCTTCGTCGGTCATGAAGTAGGCTTTGACTGTGCCCGGCTGATCGGCTGCCTCGGAAAGCAAATCCAGCATCTCCTGAATTCCCATCTGGTCACTAGCTAGACCAATTTTGCGCCCATGGAACATTTCAGGATTCTGGAATGCAGTCACGGCAAATTTGGCAATGTCCAGATGATCGAGAATGGGCAATTGCGTTTCGGTCGTCATGGAAGAAGTCCACCTCCGGTGTTGGCGAATCTCCTCATATCGCCACACCTTTGGTACAAGGAAATTCGCCATAAAGAAGCTTGGTCGTAGAATGGTGAAATGATCGAAGCCGCCTTCCTCTACTAAGATCTCAACAGCTTTTTTGTTGAGCATGTGCCTTGAGATGAAAGATCCAGGATGTACGCACACCTTTGCTTCAAGTTGCGCAACGGCCACTGTAGTAGAAGCGACGACTTGTTTGACATCTGCTGCCTTCGCGATGGCCAGCATGTTCGCACACTGACGATTGGTAAGCTTACAGCATGATGCTTGGTATGTGCTAATGTTGAGGGAGAACACACCTGCTGATGCTCGCGGCTTGGATGTTCAGGATCTGGTAAGAGACACAACCAAAGCTTGTCACAGCCTTTGATAAGCTCTTGAAAGACACCCAAGCTGTCCCAATTGGCTTCTTCTAGCTGAACCCCGATCTGCATCAATTCAACGGCAGCAGGAGAAGTCAAGTCACGAGTCGTTGCACGGACGTTCCAGCCAATCCCTCGAAGGCTTTTTGATAGAGCTAGTCCCTGATACCCCGTCGCGCTCGAGACGAAGACAGTGTGTTTTGACTCAGACATCATCTTGTGTGCGCTGAAGATCGAGTTTGCAAGATAGGTGAGTGCATCAAGGTTTTGAAATAACTCCTGCCCTCGAGCCTATTGCCGGTGACCTAGAATTTAGACCGAGCTCGATTGCACGTGCGCAAACCCCTCAGTATTCGTTCTACCGTGCTCTCTACGATCTTTGAGTGTTACGCTGACTGCATTAGATGTTTTGCATGAATACGAGCATGCAAGCTCGGGGCAAAAAGTCCATAGGTCTAATATTAAAGTAGATTAACTAGATTACTACGCTCTGCGCCACAATACAGCTCTTTAGCGCCTCAATACAGCTCTTTAGCGCCTCAATACAGCTCTTTAGTAGTTGAACCGAATGAACAGGCGCTGCGCCTATATGCACTTAAAATTCTGCGATACTAGTTAAACTTTATTAATAAATATTGTTAGTAGCTCTTCTAAGTCATAATCTACTCTACTAATTACTTATAAGTCAGTAGAATTCTATATAATTTTAATTAGAACTAGTAATAACTAACGTACTAGCTAATTAGTATTTTAAGTAACGTAAACTACCACCGAGTGACCCGTACCACCGAGTGACCCAAAATATGGAAACACGACAACAGCGAGAATTCTACTTTTTGGAATTAACGAAGTTCAGCGCACGTAGACGTCTGTCCGAGACGCCTGAAGATCAGCCAACACCCAGAAGCAGCGCCCACTGTTTTTGAAGTGTCATGGCGATCCCATGGCCTCATAGGGCGACCTGGCCGACACCACTACGCGAGCATGCCGCAAACCTCAGCGCATTTGCTCACGAGGTGCTGCATCTCATGGAACGCAACGCAAGTCAGCCTGTGCCAGCAGATGTAGTCGGAGATATCATTCGTGGCTCCTTAACTTTCGTCCTGAAAGTGCAACACACCCCTGACCTCAGCGCATTAAGCGATGCTCTTAGGGTCGCACAAACCGAAGCCAAAATTCATGCAGAAAGCACAGCGCAAGCGCTTGGAGAGATCAAGAATGAAATCATGAACACAAAAGAAATTACACAGCAGTCTGCAGCAAAAGTGCAACAAAATGAAGACAAGATTAAAGAGGTCGGAGCGGCTGTGAGAGAAGGTACGGAAGTAGGCAGAAATATTATGGACATGACGAGGGACATCAAGAACAGAAGAATTCAAGAACAGGCAAGCGGACAGGTCACGTACGCTGTGGCTGCAGCCAGGAACCTTCCGCGAGCTGGTACATACAATACACAGGTCTCTAAGACCCCATCTGCGCAGATCCAGCGTGAAGTAATCGTGCACATCAAAGACCCGCTCACTGTACAAAGCCTGCGAGCTATGAGCCCTAGAAATCTAAAAGCCCACGCAGAAAGAGCCATCGAACAGAGCGCCAACGAAAATATAATGCACGTGAAAATCGTCTCTGCAAATCAGCTGAAGAGCGGCGACCTGAGCATCAAGACAGCAGTCAGCAGCGAGGTCGAGGCGCTGAGACAGTTCGCAGAGGACTGGACTCACCGCATTGGAATGGGGGCAACAGTGCGAGTCCCATTGTATGGCGTGCTCGCACACGGCATCCGGACTAACTCGATGGATATGGCACGATTCAAAGAAAATAGAGCTCAAATACTGCAGGACAACAGACCCTTCATACCGCAAGCTGAGATTAAGCACATTGGATGGCTAACCAGGGACGCATCTGCAAAGCCCGCATCAACTATAACCATCGAGTTCACAAGACCAGAGGATGCAAACAAGATTATCGACGAAGGTCTGATCTGGCAGGGCGAGGTCTTCCAGTGTGAACGATATGAGAGGCAGTGTCGAGTGAAGCAGTGCTTCAAGTGCCAAAAATACGGTCACATAGGAACCCAGTGCGCGGCAACAACAGCATGTGGCTACTGTGCGCAAGAGCACGACACCCGGAACTGCCCAGGGAGATTGAACCGAGAGATGCCCAGGAAATGTGCGACCTGCAGGGGTGATCACGAAGCATGGAGCCGACAGTGTCCGACTAGAAAGGACGAAATCCTCAAGGCCAAAATCGCATATGAAATGCGCCCACGATACCATCCCGTAACACAGCCAGGCCAATCCAGGACACAGCCGGAGGCGCTGATTCCTACCCGGAGGAATCAGTCAAACCAAAGCACTGCAGCAACACAGTTCATCTAGGTTACAAGGAATAACTCTCGGCCTGGAAGAGGATAAAAGAGAACAAACAATGGAGCAACAGTAGAATCCGGCGGCCAGGAGAACCGACCACCTGTAGGATCAGGAAGCCAGAGACCACAGCGAAACATAGTACCATCCAGAAGAGCCTTAGAATCGATCAGTGGTAATGCCCAAACAACACAAGAGACAACTCAACATATGGAGATCGACTTAGACACAGAAGCATGAATCAGCACACCACACTGAGCATACTACAGTACAACGTCCACAAATCAAGAGATACGGTAATGGCAACCCTACTCCGAGACCCACAGATCGCGGAGTATGACATCCTGGCCATCCAAGAGCCGTGGAGAAACCCATACACGACGACCACGCACCATCCAGCAAAACACATCTTTCACCTCTGCTACCCGACAGCAACTGGCGGAGAGCCCGCAAGAGTCTGCTTCTTCGTCAACAAACGACTAGACCAAAGCAAGTGGAGATTTCAGGAACGAACAGGAGACGTATGCTCCCTCATCCTCGATCTAGACGAAGATGAGACAGAGAGCCGACAGCTTGCCGTGCACAACATATATAATCCAGCTACACACCTTACCAACGCGCTGACGTCACTCGCCGATATACGTGATGCCCTCCACGAGAACCAAGATATGGAGCAGGTACTACTCGGAGACTTCAACCTACACCACCCCTTATGGGGAGGCCCAGCAGTAAGACGCACACATGCCGACTCAGAAGACCTGGTGGCGATCGTAGAGGACTACAATCTCAGCAATACACTTCCCTCAGGGACAATCACGTTTGAAGAGGGCAACGGCAGATCAACTATCGACCTCTGCCTGATCACTATGGGATTAGTAGACAGATTGATCAGCAGCGAAGTTTCCCAAGATCTCGACCACAACTCAGATCATCTACTAATAAGCACTGTGTTAGATATGACTATACACCAAGGATCAAATGAATCGCGGAGGAACTACAAGCGACTCGACGTAAAAGCGTACAAGAAAGTGCTCAAGAATCAACTACTAGCGCTGCGTAGGCCCACAACAAAAAGAGCCATAGATACGTACGTACAGGAAATAGTTGAGGTCATCAAGCAGGCGCTCGAACAAGCAACCCCAGAAACAACGATAGTACCACAGTCCCGCGAAGGCTGGGACGATAAATGCAAGCAAGTTCTGGCAGAAGCGAAAAGGCGAAAAAGAGCATACAGTCAATGCCACACGCAGGAGACGTAGGAAGCATACCGGGAAGCGAGAAACCGAAAGGCGAGAACGATCAGAAAAGCCCTGACCAAAATGCACAGAGCTCGAGTTGAGGAAGCAGCAGAATCACCGGAAAAGCTATGGAAACTCGCCAACTGGGCCAAGACGAGAGGAAACCAGACCCTAAGAGTCACACCAGCGCTACGACACCCGGAGACACGACAGGAGGTCACGGAACCAAGCGACAAAGCAGATCTGTTCCGAGATGTCTTCTTCCCGGCACTCCCTGAAGCGGACCTTGCAGATATACACGCAGCGCAATACCATGGACAGATCCAGATGCCACCGATAACAGAGAAGGAAATAGCCGATGCTATCCGTACAGCATCACCACTTAAAGCGCCAGGTCCTGATGGAATCGTGAACCGAGCCCTACAAGCAGGAGTAAAGGCACTCAAAGCGCATCTTTCGAGGATCTTCAACCAGAGCTTACGCCTAGGATACTGCCCAGAACACTTCAGGGAGTCCACGACAGTAGTACTGCGCAAGCCTGGGAAAACAGACTATACAGTGCCAAAGTCGTACCGCCCCATCGCATTGATGAACACGATGGGGAAAATAATGGATGCAGTCGTTGCGAGGCGACTGAGCTATCTGACAGAACAACACCACGAACTTCCAGCAGCACACATGGGCGGCAGGAAGATGCGCACAACAGAACACGCATTGCATCTCGTTACGAAGAAGATATACGAAGCATGGAACAAGAGGCCCTCGCAGGTAGCTAGCCTTCTACTGCTTGACGTGTCCGGCGCCTTCGACAACGTATCTCATCAACGACTGCTCCACAACTTGCGGAAGAGAAAAGTAGACGAAAAGATCGTTAAATGGATCGCAAGCTTCTTGAGCGCCAGGAGGACTAGCATAGCTATTGACGGGTTCAAGTTTGGAGAATATGAGATACAGACGGGCATCCCACAAGGCTCGCCCTTGTCGCCTATCCTCTATCTTTTCTACAATGCAGACCTCATTGAAGAATGTAACCAAGAACTAGACACTATGTCGACAGGATACATAGACGACGTGGCCATCCTTGCGTGGGGCAAGACAACCGAAGAGACATGCACGACGCTAGGCAAAGCGCTCGAGAAAGCACAACGCTGGGCCAGAACCCATGCCTCGGTCTTCGCTCCGGAGAAATTCCAGCTAACTCACTTTACAAGATCACTGACACGAATCG
>QVXC01000224.1:0-56748 GCA_003501895.1 Phaeosphaeria sp. A1 3.1a
AGAGGTCGGTGGGGAGGGGGGTGGTGCGGGTTGGGGTTGAGGGGGCATGTCTGGTGGATGGGGAGTGGGAGTTTGAGGTAGAGATGGGAGGAGGGGGAGGAAGGAGTGCGCGGGTGGGGTGGGAGGTATATGTCTGCCTCGAGCCAGACGCGCGATCCTGGTCATCGAGTTGTTGGCGGAGATCCTCGATTTCGCGCCTCTGCTTCTTCTTCTCGAGCTCTTGCTTCATTCGGCGCTTTCCTTCTTCGAGGGACTTGAGCTCGCGCGTGTTCACCGTCATGGGCCCGGTAGTCGAAGTCCCGCGTGTAGAGTGTCCTTGCCCCGGGTTCAGATTCTGGGGCTGCGGAACCCCGTTGTTCACTACGATGACCTGTGGCTGCTGCTGCTGCTGCTGTACCGGCGCACTATGCACGATCTCCCGATGAGAGTGTATGAGATGACCCGAAACGAAGGAGACTGGAAAAAACAAAGGAGGCATCCTGGGCATGCAGTCAAGCCCGAATTCGTCTATCATGCGATTACCTGTTTCGACAATTTCGTCATAACGGGGAGACAATGAAGAAACGCATTCGAGATCATCGATGATAACGTCGACTGCATCTGGGACATTACGGAGCGGGATGCCCTCAATGTAGCTGCGCGGCCAAGGGTGAGTAGAGGGGAAACGGGGGAGCATTGTGGGACACCAAGGAAGTTGTTGGTGTATCTGTGTGTATGCGGTTGGTATGTTACTGTGTGCTGTGCTTGCGTGGCTGGTCAGAAGGCGAGATACTTGGAGTTGTTGAGGAAAGGAAGAAAAGACAGCATGGAGCTGGCTTTGTAGGTTCTTTCCGTTGTGATGTCAGGCATGTTGTCAAACAACAGGTCGTCACGCCTAATCCATGAACTTCACAGATCGTGTCTGGTGCACCTTCATAGTGACCTGACGTGCATGCCAGAGGCTTTGTTGGTTCGAGGATGCTCTCATATGTCATGCACTCTCGTGGTGCAAGCAGCGTCAAAGATGCTCCATAGGCAGCTTCAATATCATAAATGAAGGTTGGTGATCTCCTTTGTATGTGAATGCCGTGGCAGTCGATGCTCGCCAGACTTCACTTCAAAAACATCAAGCGGAGTGTTTGCATGGTGACAGGTCGCCCGTGAAAGACTGTGGAGAACAAAAATTGCTTGGGTATCATACCGTACGCCTGCAATGCTCAGCTAATTCAATGACATATCTCAGTCTTCCGCTTCACCTCGCTCTCTTTCCATTCGTGCTCGAATGTCCCTGACCAGAGCTTTTGCGTCCTCGACCTCAACGCCGTCTTGGCATAGCTCGTTGGCTAGCTCCATAGCACGCTGATACATGCCGCGCATGTACTCCCACCTTGCAAGCCACAGTCTTGCTTTGCTTGTTGTCGCCGTGACACCCACACCGCCTGTGCCTTCCGCACCGACTTCGTCATACTCCGGTCCTTCTTCTTGCGCAAGGACGAGCTCCATGTAGGCCGCACACTCGTTCATATTGTGGATACGCTCGTAGAGCAGGGCGATCTGATACAGCACCTCGGGATCAAGGATGCCTCCGCCCAGGCCTAAGACTTCACCACTCCCGAAAGACGAGCCAGCGCCGGGATCATAGTAGGAGCCTGCGACGAGGGCGCGCTTGTAAGCTCGTATGCCGTTCATGCTCTTGCCGACCTTGCCAAAGCACTGTCCCACAGCCATCCACATTTTCGGATCGTACGGTCTCAGGGCAGCTGCACGCTGGTGGTAGAACAAGGCATACGAGTGCATCTCTAATAGCTCATATGTCTGACCCAAGCCGTACCATGCGCGGTAGTCTCTGCGATTGACGTCGACCGCCCGCCGGTAGGACTCGATAGCAGCGTGCGTATTCTTCATCTCAACAAATTCGTGGCCCATGAGGGTCCATGCGGATAAGAAAGTTCGGTCGAGGGTCAGGGCGCGGCGGAAGTACATGACGGCCTTTTCGTGCTCAGACTTGAGTGAGTAGTAGTTGCCGACAACGCAACAAGTCTCGGGACGGAACTTGTCGGTCGAGGTTGCAAGCTGTGCCAAGAAGGCTAGTTTTGGTCGCATGCCCATAACGTATAGTATGTTCGAGTAGTTGTCGAGGTGGTCGACACGGTGTGGATCGGCCACGAGAAGGTCTGAGAAGATTTGCTCGGCGTCGTCAAAGTCCTTGTTGTGGTAGTGCAGCAGGGCGCGCTGGGTTTTGAGGAACGCAGAGGTGGGGAATATAGAAAGAATCTGTGATAGTGACGTGTGCACCTGCTCGTTAGCCGAGTACAGCTCCTGGGAGGCGTATACGTGGAAGAGGAAGGCCATGAGATTTTGTGGCAGCCGTGAAATGATGCCGTTCAGTTCTTCGATGGTGCCGAGTAGACTCATCAACTCCTGCCAGGCGCCCCAGTTGTAGGTGCATTGATGCACGCTCTTGATGAGGTAATCGATGGCGAGTTTCTCGTTCTTGCCCTTAGCAAGCACAATGCCGTAGAGATATTCCAGCCAACCCTGCGGCCGGCGGCCACTTGCAGGCAGAGCTTTGAACCACTCCTCTAGGACTGAGGACAGGGCAGGCAGCTCTTTGTTCAGTGTCACACCGCCGTCTTGCGGGCCTAGGATCATCTCACTGTCCTCGTTCATGCGCTTCTCGCCAGCAATATATTTGGCGTATAGTGCAAGGAATAGGGACTTTTGGCTCAGCCCAGCCACCGAGGCGGTCTGGAAGCGTGCTTTGGTGGCCGTGGTCGCAGATGTGTTCGCCTTGCCCTTGGGTGCTTGTCGGGCCTTTGCGATGGGGGACGATGCTGACATTGATGCGTGCGCGGCGGCCTTGGGCAGCGGGCCGGGTAGAAAGACTGCAGCACACCGGTCGTACTCGCGGCAGTCAAAGTATGTCTTTGCGAGGAGGTACTTGTGTGCTTCGCGTGCCTCTAGTCGCATCTCTGTGGCGTCTTTGGGCACCGCCGCGGGTGTCTGTGGCGGCTCGTGTGCGTCCGACATGGGCGAATCGACATCGGTGTCGGACCCATTGTCGTCAATGGCGGATGAGGGCAGCGAGGTGAGCAGTTCTGCAGCCCTTGTCAACATCAGTCAAGCATCAAACACACCAGGATCATGTGACGCACCATTTGGCTGAGTGGTAGAGGCAGCGCTCAGTGCAGGACACGACCGCGTCCTGCAACTGTGCCTTGAGCTGGGCCTCGTCGGCCGCCGAAAGCGCGCCCATTTTACGTGTCGAGTGTTGGCCGCCGCTTTTTGACTATCCTGGGACTATCAAGAGTGTGGTCGCAATCCCGAAGACATGTAGTCGCGAGCTGACATGGACGTTGTACGTGGGACCACGCGCGTGTTGATGCTTGGCTTCCTTCGCGGTGTCGCAGTCAGTGGGGCTCCAAAACAACGCGATGGTCGCACGGGCCTCTTCGCCGCGGAAATTACTTCTTTCACCGCCTGCCCCAACATCTCCCCTCTCCATCCCTGCATATCAATTGCACGGCTTCAGCTTCCTTTCGACGTCCTGAACCCCTCCAGTCGAGATGCCTACCACGCTGAAAGAATTCGAGAGCGTCTGGCCTCGCATAAGGGCCGACCTCGAGGAGCATTGCAAACAGTACAAGCTTCCCCAGCAGTCACTTGATTGGTTCTCAAAGGTACCGTCCCAGAGAACCGCCTCAGGGTCCACCCCAACATGCTCATTCCCCCCTACAGTCTCTCGACTACAACACCGTCGGCGGAAAATGCAACCGTGGCATGTCGGTGATAGACACTACTGCTATTTTGCGCAACCAGACACTGGATCCCACCTCGGAGGACTACTTCCGCCCAGCACTACTAGGATGGATGATCGAGCTCCTCCAGGCGTTCTTCCTCGTCTCCGACGACATCATGGACTCTTCCAAGACCCGTCGTGGTGCTCCATGCTGGTACTTGGCCCCCAAGGTCGGCATGATCGCCATCAACGACGCCTTCATGCTGGAAGCCGCCATCTACCTTCTTCTCAAGAAGCACTTCCGCCAAGAGCAAAGCTATATCGACATGGTCGAGCTCTTCCATGAAGTCACCTTCCAGACCGAGTGTGGCCAGCTCTGCGATCTGCTGACCGCTCCCGAGGATGACGTGAATCTGGACAACTTCAGCCTTGACAAGTTCAGCTTCATCGTCATCTACAAGACCGCATACTACTCCTTCTATCTTCCCGTTGCTCTCGCCCTGCACTACACTGGTGTCGCCACCCCAAAGAATCTCCAAATTGCACATGACATCCTCATCCCCATGGGCGAGTACTTCCAGGCGCAGGATGACTACCTCGATGCATTTGCTGATCCAACTGTTCTTGGCAAGATTGGCACAGACATCCAGGACAACAAGTGCTCATGGTTGATCAACCAGGCTCTCAAGAAGGTGAATCCCGAGCAGCGCAAACTGCTCGAGGAGAACTACGGCCAGAAGGACTCGCAGACAGAGGCCAAAGTGAAGGAGCTTTACCACGAGCTGAAGCTGCAGGACTTCTACGAGCAATGGGAGGAAGAGCGTGTCACCGATTTGAGGTCGAAGATTGCCAACGTGGACGAGTCGGAGGGATTGAAGAAGGAAGTCTTCGAGGCATTCCTCAAGAAGATCTACAAGAGAAGCAAATAGGTAATACCAAGTCACTGTTGCAGATCATGAATCAATGGAAACTATAATAGTAGATACCTGCCCCGGCTTGTCGTTCCCCAAATCACCGCTCACAAAGTCCACAAGCACTGCTGCGTAATTGCCGGGCTATCGTGAGCACTCAATACCGCAACAAAGCGAGATCATCACTTACGCTGCTGCCGCTGCATATATTTCGGCTCGACGCGCATCCGTCCGTAGGCCGACACTACTTGCCCAGTCGCCAGGTCCATGACCTGACTTTGTACAGTACGCAAGAGCTGCTATCAACAGCAGTGCCGCGAAGATAGTACTGAACCCTAGTATAAACGCCGCGGTAGCGCAGTCAGGTGCATACGCCATACTTGGCCCGAAGCGTTTCCTGCTCTTTTAGGTCGTACTAGCAGATATTCGGCGTACAATTGCTAGGTCTAACGACTCGCAGGAGAGGAACGTCTTGAACACATCTCCTCCACCAACCCGGACTCATCTTCAACTTCAAAGCGACGGACCTCCCAAGCCAGCGCACGCCTCGTTCTTGCTGTCATTCCTGTTGTGCAACTCATCTCAAAAGGTACGCAGAACGGTATCGGAAGGCAGTCGCATCGACGCGAGGTTGCTCTCGATCATCAAGCCTCCCGATAGTCTTTTCTTTCAATGTGCTGCGTATTTGCATCATCACTTACTTTCGCTCTTCGTCTCTCTGATATGAACCGTCTATCGTTGCGCTCTGAAAGCCTTCGAAAATTCGCGCGCATTGCTTTGCGTGGACGTCGGCCGTTAGATATTGTTTACCACGTCGCTGCTACAAGTTATTTCACGTCGCAAGCTTGTCAAGGATTGACCGTATACACGTGAAGGTATTGCAAAACGTCGCTTGCGTTTTGCGTTTAGTCGTGGTGTAACATCAATAAATCTTCAACAGTGGTCTATAGATTTCACAGGTGAATCAGGCCAGTATTTCACTGCAATAGAGAAGACTTGGGGAACGGTAGTGGAAGAACAATATACATATACGACATGACTGTACAAACGCTACAATCACCTGCAGAATAAGCAATAAGAGGCATATTCAATCTTGCCAACGCCGTGCCAATGCAAGAATATAGAACAAACCATACAAGCGCCTTGATGCTCGTTTTACATACATGCTACGCTATCGAAGCATATAGCTTAGGTCCGGTAATCCGCTCAGGATGCCTTGCACAATCGCGTCTTCTTCCATTTTTCGCTTCTGCGCAGAGCTAGTCGCGCCAGTCAGTGGCTGAATTGGAGGAGTTGGTACTTTTCGTGGTGGTGAGCGCGTAAATGTCTTGGCCGAAGATGCTGCGCTGGTGGATCTTTCTCGACTCTCAAACATCGAAAATGGGTCCGAAGAGTCCAGCTTGGACAGAGGCGCTGGTGCCGCTGTGGATGACTCGAAGAAGGAGAAATCAGCATCCGCCCATGCATCGACATCAGACTGCTGTGACGGAGCGGCTGTAAGATGTTGAGGTGGAGTAGAGGGTCGAAGTGTCTCTTGCACATTCACTGTCGCCGGTGCGGGAGTTGGCTGAACCCCGTCGACTTCAGGTAAAGGAGTCTCCCAAGCGGACAAGTCATCTGATGGGTTTCTGGGTGGTGGCTGTTCTAAGTCTTTCGCAAACTTCGAGTTTGGCTCGACTTCAGGTACCGAAACCGCTTCTAATCGTCTAGAATTGGTGACAGCACGCTTCGAAGACTTCAGAAGACCCGGCCCAATCGGACCTTGCTCCACTCTCATAGGCACAAAGGGATTCGGCTTGAAGAGCGCTGATGTTGGTGAGATCGTGCTCTTCAAGCGAACGATTGGTGTGGCGTGCATGGCGTCTGGCGATTGGTCGCGAAGATTGGCAGATCTGACAGATTGAGGCGTGGTCGCCGATGTCGAAAGCGTATTGTCGCGCGTATCGACACGTGATGTTGGTCTCGTCAAAGTGGGAGTGGACACAGTTGGGCTCGATACCATTTCACCCCAGTCATCTTCATCGTCAGGAGCGACCGGCGCAGCAGCAACGTCTTTCTGAATCGCGTTGTTGTCGAAGAGGTCGAGTCCAGTCCATGGCTGCGACGTGGTGTTCGTGTCGCTTATAGGGGGTGAGATCAAATTTGCGACAATCGGTGTTTCATTGGTGGCTGTCAGATTGCGTGCATGTTTCGCGGTTTCTAGCGCACGCGACGTTAAGTCTAGAGACACCGCACGGCCCTCCTGCTTCTGTAATTGGACTACAGCGGAAGGAATGGGCGCTATGGGAGACGACGAGGACCGTAAGCCAGGGCTCGCTTGTTGCCAAGGATCTGCAGAAGTAGTGGCAGAGCTCCAGCTGAAGGCCGCTGGTACATTGGTAGTCAAAGGTGGTGGGTTTGGCTCTTGTATTGGCGCGGTTGTGCTCGCAATGTGCATCGAAGAATTTTGGCGTATGTGATTAGCCATGGGCTTGGGATCGATGGGTACAGAAGTGTCCCAATAAAACGAGGCTCTTGCGCCAGGACCTGTTCCGGAGATGCGATCGTCACGTGCCCATCTACCAACGATTTTGTTGACCTCAGACCTGATGTGAGAGTTCGTCCAGGTAACGCGGATGTGGTTGTCGTCATGGTTACCGCTGTTAAATTCTCTCATTGTCTGCTTTCGTGTGAGACGGTACCAAGCTTTGCGTGCCTCTGTCGAGTATATTGGATCGTCTGGCGACTCGTCCAGCGGCTCCTCTTCCTCTTGAGGCGTGAAAAGCCTGGCTAACAGATCGGAGTCGATCGGATATGCAGCGCGAGTGACAGATGTGCGAAGTGGTGGAGCTTCGAGCGATTGCGATGGTACGCTTGCACTGCACAAATCATCTTCATCTTTCTCTGCCTCTTGCTGGCCCTGAGGTGCGGATGCATCCGCAATCGGCTTGTCCACGCCTAGGCTGCGCGCTACAGACCCGTGCTCTTCGACTGTAGACGCCTTCACGGCCCCACGTTCCTCCTCGTACGAAGTCCTCGGGGACTCGACCTGGGTGTCGTTGTGGCTGACTTCGGAGGGCGAGGTGGAAGTCCTCGCGGATGAGTCGTCGGCTTTGGACGGGCCGGTCGAGGCAAGCGATATGGTAGAGCCAGTGGCATCGTTCGCTTGCACAGTGGTCGAAGCATCCGAGCTTTCCGAGACGACATGATCTTCGTCTTTGTGCGCGTCCAGTCTCACATCTGCCCAGTCGCCCTCCGAATGCGCTGCCTTGTTATGATTGGCATCAACCGCGTCCCATCGTGTGTCGCCCGGGCTGTGCGCGGTGGGTGCCGTGAAGTTGCGCTCTGTCAGAGGTGAAGGCGGCGGTTTGACATACTCAGACGTGGCTGTCGACCAGTCTCCAAAACTCTCGTCTTCATTGCCCCAGCCCGCGTCGTCCAGAAAGCCCCCTAGTATCGTCGATGCTGCAGCAGAAGCGGTGGGCTGCGGCGACGTCACCGCGTCCTTTGTTGGCGATTTGATAGTAGAGTCGGCATTATCGGCCCAGGGGTCGCCCCAGTTGTCCATTGTTGGGCGGCCGTGGCAGGCTTCATAGTGAGCAAAGGGCGCACCAAAGCATCCCTTGCCGAAGCTGTACTCGTGGATGCACCGAGCGGAGGGGTGCAACGGGTGTGTGCTGGGGGAATGGGTAGCGTGCAGGTGAAGCCAGGTCATCCATCGGACAGCGGAACGGAAGCGCGGTTCCTGCCAAGGCCTACCGTACCACACTACGAAGAGTTAGCACGGGCCTGTTCAAGTCAGACGTCAACTGTCTCAGCCCGGACTTGTGCACCATATTGTCAAATTTACAATCAACGATAACATCAGACACGTCTTTGCAGAATTTCGTAGCCAGTAGTATTCGTAATGCTTGACATCCAACACAGTACTCACAATTCCGCCCGGTCAGCATCAACACTCATGGCCAGCAAATCGTCTTACTCTTACCTCAACTCAGCCACACTGATGATCGCTTCAGCCTTGTGCCCATCCTCACCACCCTATACATATCTCATGTCCAATCCCCAATCCAAACTATTCCCTCTACCTCCATCTCTCCATCAGCCAAAATAATGTCCTCAGATCTCCCCTCCAAACTCTCCCTCCCCCCACCTACCTTCTCTTTCTACCTCGATTGGACCATCCGCCTCCTCAGCCTCATCGCCGCTCTCCTTTTTGGCATATGGGCACCATTGGCATACACCGCCACACTTGTTGCGAATCGTGATGCCGACTCATTCCAGACCACGCTCTCTCAGCGCCTAGATGACTTAGCTGCCATGCAGCGCATGGTGCACCAACGATTGCATGAGCTAGAAATGTTGAAGGTCTGGGAATTCTGTGCGGGGCCAGGAGCGGGTGTGGGTGCATGTGAAGTATTGATTTCGGGCAAGGGAAATGAGACGGCAAAGAGGTTGGGGAAGGTGATTGAGAAAGTCTTTGTGGCGTCGGAGCCGACAACGACGTCAATGACGACTGTCTCGCCGACAAGTAGTGGGGGCCTTCTACCGCCGACCAGTGGTGGGGAAATTGCGTCGAGGGCAACTGGTGCGGTGACTACGATTTCTACTGCATCTGCCAGTCCGACATTTTCGACGCCGGTAGGAATAGGGGATTCTGGTACCAGCTGGGACATGAATATGCGTGGTCTAGGGGCGGCAGCTGGGGTTATTGGGTTCGTGGCTCTGCTGGCTCTCATATGCATGCGGTCACGTTCGAGTGTGTATAGGGCTTATCATCGGGTATGATGTGTTGCCTGGCGTTCCTTATTGCTTTGAAACATTTGAGACTCCCGTAGACAATTCGGCACTTCGGAATGATGAGTTCAGTTGAATGGGAAAGCTTTTGGTTTCGAGTGTAGATAATGCTCGCGGTGTGTCGGTCAGAGACAACGTCAACCGAATATCAAGGCTAGACGCTGTTGTGCAACTCGTATTCAAGTCCCAGATATGAACCGAAACGCCAAACATGCTTGCAATGTCTGAAATATGTCAAGTTTTGAAGCGCCAATGAAATAATAGCATCTTGATCGACTAATTCCCCTTCCGAAACGTGCCCGCAATCATGCAAAGTTTGGTCGGTACTATCGAACAGACTCGATGATTGAAACGTCGTCGACCGCGTTGTCGTATTCGTCGTCGTGATGCAGGGCCTTCTTTAGGCCGTTTTCGATCTCGACTGGGCCAACATCCTCCTTCGGCACGAAGTACAATTGAATGATACCGACAACGGACATCGCCGCCAGGCCGAACCACGCAGATGACGAACCACCAAGAGAGTAGGTGAGACCAACGAGTGGCGAAGAAATCGTTCTCGCTAGACAGCATGCTGACATGGCCATTCCGTTAACACGTCCAAGGACAAGCGGTGATGGCGTGGCATTCTTCATAAGAATGAGAGCACATGGGAAGACGATAATGCCGAAGAACGCCTGAAAGAGCAAGGATAGATAAAGGCCGTAAGACTCGAACTCGGTGGGCAGCGCACTGACGAAAGGTACCATGACGTAGGTAATCGGGTAGAGGATGATCATCCAGCTGAACGAGTTCCACACTCCCACATGTTCAACGAAGATGGGGAACACAAAGCCCTGAACAAAGAGTGTAATGAAGCCATTGATGGCCAGGAAGGCGCCAACGTCGTGCAATGTCATGCCGAGACCGCCAGAGAAGTCCAGACCCTTGGACTGTGGAGGATCGAGGATATACACGGGCAGGACAGAAATATAGGCCATCTGATGGAAGGCGAAAATAGCCATGGAAACAATGATCATGAGGACGGTCCGGTTGAAGGTCTTGCGGGGTGCGGCCGGGGCTTGGTTGCGTGTTGGCAACACGCGGTGAGGCTGGATCCGGATTGAGTGCATCGTGCCAAAAGATTCTCGGCGGATGTCAAATCGCTGATCGACAAAGCTGGGCATGCCCTCTTCAATGAAAGATGCGCGCTTCCTAATCTGGCGCATGCTTCCAGCAACGGAAATAGAGGCCAAGCGCTCGCGGGTAAAGCTGGCAATAGAACCGCGTTCGCGAACAGATCCTCGAATAGAGCCGACCATCGAGCCTCGTCCTCGCTGAGGTCCGTAGCTGTGGGGTTGGCTGTGAGCGGGTAGTAGTCGACTTCGCTCGCTGACATCGTCGTGGTGGTCCTCGTGAATAGCGCCATCTTCTTCTTCCTTGTCTTCCCTGACGAGTGTCTCTTCAAGGAAAATCATGCCTTGGACAATTGCTGCAAGGATACCGACAGCGGCTACCAGGTTGGGCAGAAGATATGGAAATTTTGCAAAAAGGCCATCCTGGGCAAAAGCTCCTGGGTAAAACTTGGCGGGTTGGGCAAGGAAACCACCCATGGCGGATCCGATGATGCCACCCAACGTCCACACAAACGGCTGTGTCGCATATGCGCGTGCTGGTCTCTTTAGCTGGTGTGCATCGCATCAATCATGTTTGGTTGGGATGAACGCACGTTCATGAGCTGGGTTCTTGACCATCTCCGCCACCATAGTCTGCATAATAGCCACATTGCCGTTCAGCGCGCCGCCAACAAATCTCGCAAGTAATGCAACCCAGTACGTCTTCGCCATTCCGAAAACGATACTTGATAATGCGACACCAAGCAGGCCGATTAGTGCAACGGGTTTCCTGCCGTAGACGTCCGAGATCATGCCCCACCCAGGGGCGGTAATTGCCTCCGCAATGGCGTAGGCGGAGACCAGCAGTCCGGCGTAGAACGAGGCATCGCGTTCATGAATCCCCAAATCCTGGACCATCACGTACGAGTACGCGAGGATGGAGTTGAACGCCAGTGGCTCGGAGAATCGGCATATTCCTGGCCGCATGTCAGAAGAGGTCCAATCAGAATGACATCACGGAGCAGAGCCGCACCCACCGATGATTATGAGTTGTTTCGTGGGAAACGGGGCGTCCTTGGGGTCGGGCGGCATGGCGACAGTATTACGATTAGATGGCGGTTGAGGAGAAGGAGCTGCACATAACAGAGCGAAGTTGGTGATCAAGGTTTTACGACACAGTTGGAAAGCGCGGAGCTTATCACAAGCGCTACTGGCAAGCGCGGGCCGGCCAACCACGTGAGGCGACCTCCTCCTTTTTTGGGGGTGAAGCATGGTAATGCTCAACCACAATTACAAGCCCCGCCGTTGGCCTGCAGGTCACGATAAAAGCGCTGCATGCAGCCGTGTCAACTTCCCTGCACTACCAGGTTACCAACTCGCTTGCCCTGCCGCCGCCCTCAACATGATTCCCGTCGCTTGCAGCATCGCAGCTTGGAATGCTCTTTTCCCGCCCGTCCAACAGTCGGCGGAAACATGCCCCTCCGCCATGCCATAGCAATCACTCGCGGCTTGTTGCATTCCTGCATAAACCGGGCGTGAGACGGCTCGACCCTTACCGTTTTACCCTACGTCATGACGATATCGGTAGCCAAGCTGCGCTGCATTCAAGAGGCAAACCTACCCCGGCAACCGATCGCTCACCGTACTTTGTAGCTTTCCACTACCCATACCCGTGCCACCATGTCGCCTGATTGCAAGCGCTCTGTGAAACTTGAGCACAGCAGCAGCAGTGCGTCGTTTTCGTCCGTGTTGAATGATTGACACTACACCACACGACCAAGCGACTGCCTCAAGCAGCAGCAGTCTGATGTCCAAGTTCAAGGAGCAGAAGACGTGAAGTCGAGCTCGCACGTTACATGTGGCGTCACCGAGCGTCACAAGGCGTTCGAGATGGCGTGCGCTGCACTTGCGCTTGTGTTAGATCTCCTAGCCTCATGTCGTTGAGATACCCTGCCACCAATTACGTGCCTGAGTCACGACATGCATTTGCGAACCTTGGATGGTGCTCGCGTTATCGGCGGCGGGGTGGTGCACGAGACCTCGAATATGACCGACGTTAGACGATGCCACATGGTATTGGTCGTGGAGACCCTAGATTTAGCAGGAATAGAGGAGCTCTAGGCATACGATCTGACGGCGGACAATTTCCTCAGAGACATCCTTCATCACAAAGTGAAGGCGTCGCCCACGTGACTGCGCGACACGCCAAGCCGCTAGCTGTCAAGTGTATGCGTGTCGACCGTGCTGCTGGTTCCATTACAGGACGGAACAATCCTTGAGTCTCGCGACAGGCACCATGGCAGAATCATTCGCGGATGGTTATTGTTCATGACGAGCAGATCTGGACACCTCCCGAGATCTGTTCATTTTCACGATTAGCGAATTCCGAGCCGCGTTCCGTGCACCATCGTGTTTGCTTTTCCGCCGCTCAACGTGTCAGCATTAATTAGCGCGTCATCGATCTTCCCAGAAAGTTCATTGTACATGTGCAACACTATGAGCAAATACGCGCTTCTTTTCAGCTGTTATGGCATTCAACCACAGGTGCATGTCCTGTCAAAGAATTGGTGAGAGGCGATACGTCAAGGTTCGCACAGACGTTTCCATTCGCACCGATTAACTTTCAAGGGCCGTTTGCGTTGTCGAAGCAATAGCGGCGAAAACGCAGCGTTCCGTTCCGTTTCATGTGGAGATGAACAATCTCGCTTATTCATTGACTTCCGTAAATATACATGTCACACCGAGATCAATTGGTAGTTCTGCATTGTTTTTGCCGGACCGAGACTTATGCTTTTTGAATCTCGCATTTGTGCTTAACTACTGTGTACACAGTCGTATGATGCTGACTTGAAAAAGAAAAGTTGAACAAGACTGAAAATGTCGCTACGGGACAGCATCTTGACTAATGCACAGAACCTCTGCACTATCGAAAGCATGCATCGTGACTATGCAAGATTTCCTACATCTCTCAGTTGCAGCGAACCGTCAGTTGATGCGTTCTCCTTGGTTTGCACATTTGGTCTCTTCAATTCCGTTCCTCCAATCGTCACGATGGCCAAGTTCTCATCACTCATTTTCTTCTCCGAAAGGCGGCCCCTCCTCGAACCTCCTGTTACAGTCGAGAACAAGCTGCTCATCAGGCGTCCGACTGCCGTGTTCGTGAAAAGCGGTCGAAGCGTTGGTAGGCAGCACCCAACGAGAGCGGCAACGATCTCGATCAAGGTCCATGCTACCACTTGACTGTTTTGACCTGCAATGATGGGTAAGTACGGAAAAGGAAGTGAGTGAACGGTAATCCTTCCCGTACCTTGTAAATCGCGGTAACCCAGCCTGTTCGGGCCGATGGTATCGAGCAAGAGGAGGTAGGCTCTCACGATACCTGCAGCGATAGCCCTACAATCTGTTAGCTCCGTTATAGGCAGCGAGCGAAGTACTTACATGAAACCAAGCGCAAAGATAGCCGTCACTTGTAGCTTCTGGGTAAGCGACATACGCATCTGCCAAATGATTGGCATCGGCGACACAACGATCAAGAGATCCATTACTACATTTGTGATTGCGCGTGAGGTCGTGGCCGTCGAAATGTCATCGCAGTACTTCAGCAGCATCTTGCCACTCGTCCATGCCGCAGCGGGGTAAGTGCCACATTGAAAAATGTTGGCTACCAGAAACCCGACCGTCCAGAGTACCGTCAGGATGATCAAGGCCGCGGAGTAAATGTTGAAAATGCGGCTGACGTTGAATAAGCGGCGATACAGTAAAAGGACGCTGAGCTTGGTGAGACCGATGGAGAGGATACCGAGAATCACGACGATCCACATGTACTACGGCGTGTCAGCCAATCACACCTTTTTGGCAGGAAGATACAGCATACCTGAACGTTGTTGCGATCGAGTTGCGTGATGTTCGATTCGCCAGTTTCTGGGTCCTGCTCGGTATGCGTCCCATAGAAGTGCATGCCGGTGCCGGCTAGGATGACACCAGCTACAGACCACAGCACTACCTGCCATGTTGTTATGATGAGGCTCTCCGAACACTATTTGGCTTTTGTTCAATACGTACCAATCCACCGACAGCCGTCCAGTCATCCATCAGGAGCTTTGCCTTCTGTCGGACCCGGACACGCATTCGCGCTATCACGGCAACAGTCGCGAGCACCGTCAAGATGGTACAGATACTGTACATTCCCTCGGGAGTGAGTGCCATGTTTGAAACAAGTTCGAGATGTTACATAACCACCGTACGAAAAAGGTCGTATAAGAGGTATTCACTTCATTCACCCAAACATCAACCAGCAGCCCCTGGGCTGATATATTACTATCAGCGCTTCAACCCTCCACCAGACGTCGTGTTCCACAACATCGTAGTCATCGTACCAATGGTGCTTAATCACACTACCATCTAAACATAACCTCTACCCTCAGCTGAACACCACAAACCTTATCGCCAGATCACAGTACTAGTATACCCTCGGTGCCCGAAGACCTGGTCCGCGGCATCGTGTGCGCATGCGGTGCTATCTTGCGCACGTTGGAGGACGATCTCACCAATTCGCTCAGGGCTAGAGTCGAGGACTGTACTCCGGCCCAAGCTGACATGCAGATACCGGAGTGGATGGTTGTGGTGGCTGGGACAATTTACCCCGCGAGCCTCGTGTAGGTCTACAAAGTGTGGTTGGGTATGCGAGAGTTATCTGGGTCGAAGCCATTTGGCCCCCACGAGTGCGAGGTGACCGGTGAGTGGTTGTGGTTCGTTGCGGATTGAATGCGGAGGTGTGGGTGGTGAGGTCAGCGCTAGTGGAGACAGAGCGTGGCGAAGCTTGTATTTGCTACATGCAGGTGCTGGGGATAAAGCGGGATGTAGAATGCCATATTGGGTGATTGGGCGATGATGAAGAGAGCTGAAGGGTCTGGTTCATGCGAATTTTGAAGACTAGTCTACGTCGAACTACGCATGTGCCAATGATAACTTGCATATATGGTTTTGTATCGATATTGATTGGCTTCATACGACAAGGCATAAAAGCATACGGGATCACCGGACCTGAAAACGCACCCTGAAATCTGACAGTCGAGTCGGGGTCAGATAATGATACCATCCTAGCTCGCCTACAACGCGGTTCTTGCTCGAAAATTCTTCATCGACGCCAACAGTTCCGCCCAGGCGGATCTGGAAACTCCGTATCTTGTGGCTCTGGGTGCCTTTTCGTTCTCAAGGACCAGACTGGGTTTATATCCGAGCGTGCAAGTGGTAAGTATGACTCGATACGTGGCATCGAAGCGCCGATTAGGAGAGGGCGCGCATAAAAAACCACAGAAAGTGCGACAAAGATAAGACTAAGTTGCAATTTTATCTCATCACTTGGAAATTCGATTGCTGCGTGGAACGGCTCGAGTGGGATTTGAAGATGGATGTAAGTAATGGCTTAGACTAGTTTTAGAAGGTTAGAAATTGGCACATGTTACCGGACTGGATATCTTGCGTGCGGAAACGATACAAATGTACTTACAATAAGCATAATGCTAAAAGTATGCTATGCATCACGGTCCTCATACTCAACCTTGTGTGATCCTCTGTTATGTGGATGCAAGCATGGTATGCATGTTACTCTCTTCTCAGGCAGCCTTGTTCTCAACACCGCTTTTCAGCCTATGACAGCACGAACCAGAGTATGTGCAAATGCGCCTAGTCCTTCGGTATCCGATCGATAAATGAAGTGGTGCATGTGATGCGCAGATCCGACAGCGTGTAGAACACTACAGAACTTTGCTGCAGCTGCACTTCCCTTTAAGAATCATCTCGAATAACACCTGATTTAGCCTGGTAACTATCTGTAAAGAAAAGGATCTTAAATGAATCAAAGTTCTATGGGATGGTTTGATTCTCACTGTTGTAGCTTTGTGGGGAGTCCGGTGCTTAGACACAGCTTGTGAGGCCCGCAGATGGGAAACAGTAGGATTGCACATGCATCGAAGAGGTTCAGGTGAAGAGTTTGAAAGAGGTCCTGGGGGGACTATGAATATGTAGAAGTGTTGGAAGCCGAAATAAAGCCTAAATGATTTGCTGCCACAATCTGATCGTCGTATGATAACACACGACGCAGTCTCATGTGTTCCGCCACGAGTCGAATGTTTACTCCTGCCCACTTTTCCTGCATGCCAACAGATCTGACATGCAACTAGATTTCTCTCCTAGCGTAATCTCATCGCCTTTGCGAACCCCTCCAGATAGCCCTTCCGACTGATCATGCATGAGCATGGGCAAAAGCCCGGACTTTCGGCACCCAAAATTTTGCAACAATCCCAAGCTGATATTGAGTGTATCATGAAGGAATACTGGTCGAAGATGCGAATGGATGTGTCTCAGAGAACCCAATTCTCCCGATCCTAGCATCCAATGCCCGGAGGCGGGGGCTGCCAAGGAGGGCCTCCCCCGTTCCTCCTCAAGAAGCACATTTCGTGTATGCCTGAACTCTGTGTTGGGACTGCTGGGATTTTTAAAGTCGGCATTGAGGCTGTATCTGGCGTAGGTAGTGGTTTCGATGAAGATAGACATGCCATCAGGATGAAGATAAGGGGGCAAAAGACATGCATCTCGTATTGTTTGCAAGTAAACGAGTGAGTACGAGTTCAAGCACGTACACGGAAACGTGTGGATACAGCAGACTACTGGGACTTTCTGAAACAAATCTGTCGGCTTTATCATGTTGCCTAGTTGCGTGGTCTGACAAGTCTATTTCCGGTGCGTTTTGGGCCCATTACATGCTGAGCCAATCATCTCACATATGTACGATCGCTCACTCAGCTTCCCAACCCGCGATATGTAGTCTTGAGTTTGATCGTCCAAAGATAATGCCTATACAGCTACTTGATCGTAACACTACCCAGCTTTTCGGGAGTTGGAGCCACAAAGGGCATATGCATTTCACAGTCACCGCCGCTGAAGACGTGGCTGATCTTCCGAGAAGCAAGACCAAAGCGCAAAGACAGCGTCGTGCCTAAACAAGAGTTTGAATGTTGATATAGATTGTTGATCGAGAGTCTAAGTTTCCTTGGCCTGAAAAGTCCTCATCTTCCGCATTTGGCCTACATGTAAAGAAAATCAACCACAGGTGTGCCAATTCTTTGGTTTCGAACCCTTGCATGGATCTATTCCCGCTTCAGAGAGAGTTTACCCGTTCATTTCTGCCATTTGTCTAACAATAGGGGCCAAGTACTGGCGGGTCTTTCACTTCCGATGATGGAGGTTTTGCCGTTCTTTTCAAGAAGCACCATTGTTGATCCCGTGATCTGCCCATGAGATTGGCGATTTCGAGTTCGTCTACCACATTCTCGGTAGACGCTGGGAGAGGAAGAGCCAGCGAAGTGATTGTAAGAAGAAGGATTGTAGAAGCTATGTGGAGTTTGTGCATTTCGAACAGTGTAAGGCTGGAGCACACTGTCCAAGATTGAGAAAGATTTTATTGAGAAAGATTTGAGTTGAGTGCTTCCAAGTGAAAAGAAGTTGAAATTCCGCTGATAATTGTGGGGACTGTCTGCACTGATGCAATCGGCGTTTGGATCATGGAAAGCTGGGACAGTAACAGGACATTAAATACGACCACCGCATTCACCCTATCTATTAAATCGTCAGCTGAAGCGCCAAGATATTCCGCTGCGTCCTAAAGTATGTCCCATGCACTATCTCGCATAACATCTCGTGTTCCCACGTCTTTCCAAGACCCAGAACCAAGACCTTGGAATCCGAACACGATGCTCAGATCTTAACGCCGGCAGACATGGAATTTAGTTGCTGGCAATCTTGCAGTGCATGGTTCCACAACTTCGAATCTGGATCGCTCTCACAATTTACGATAGCCATGAAGCGATAGTGGAAAATTTCCTTGATTAGATACGTAGGTATTACATCCAAAAATCCAACAATTTTCGCCAGACTCGCACACATTCAACAATATACTCCGTTCCCAGGTGGTCCGGGGCGATAAGGATCTGTATTGGATTCGCTATTCTGCCTCTTGTGTTTCAAAAAGCACATCGTACCCCCTACTTGCTTCGGTCTGGCTGCGATAGTTGGCGTGGCTGTAGGCGGTAGACTTGTTTCGATAGGACTTGCGCCAACCACCAGTAAGATCGACGAGACCAAGAAAAGGGACGCGCTGAAGGTGTGCATGATTCATTTATTTGAAGAATAGTCGAGAGGAGGATGATTGCTGTGGTGGGACAACTGATACCTCTGAAAAGAATTTGTGGTGGCGCAATGGAGCAAGTAGGTAGGGATGTAGTCATCAACCCGAAAAATGCGAGAGTCGAAATATATACCTACCATGTAATCGGGACTCAAGCATACTATCTACGCTCATGCAAGCGCCACCTAGATGTAGATTCAAGTTTCCAAGGTCTGATGTGGCTATCAATATATCCCACCGGTGAATATGTGCTGGTTGCGCGCACGAGGCTGACTGGATCCAAGTGTTTCGGAAACCGAGGGACCCAAACATGAGCCGTTTTGTCAGCCACACCTGTCAGCACGCATCCCAATACGAAGTCAAGAATTCGAGCTGCATGCGGTATACATGAGATCTGGACAGATTGAAAAGATCTTGGCGTCAAGGGTAGAAGACACTCAGACTTCATTTCAGCCCTAGCGTGTTGGAATACGGTGGATCAGCCAGAAGAGCCAGGGCAAACTTTGCTGGGACTGCGTTCGTATTGCTTCCACGCAGTTCCATGTTCGTCCATTGTGTTTATGTTCTTTTCGTATGCAGTCATAAGAAACAATCTCGATAGTTTGATGTCCCAGGTCACTGGACCACACCCCTCCACGCTCTCCCTTTAAGACTCTCCCCTTCCATCAACATCGCACTAGTTCGGAAATAGCGATGTTTTCCACTTCTCTCCAGCACAATTGGCCTGATCAGCAGTACCGTCCATTTGGCACAGTCGGATTGCCCCCCTTCTGCCTCTTCGCCTTCAAGAAACACATGGGGTCAGTCCCAGCACCCACGACTGGCTTTGGCCCAGCACTTCCCGTTGGCGTCGGCCCATAACCCCAGTCAGCGAGGGGATCACGCGGCGAGCCGGTGGCAGTTGGATTTTGCGGAGTGTCTTTCACAGGGTTTGCCCATCCTGCGCCAGTGGGGTTTGCGAAGGATGGTTCGATAGGATTCGCGGCTGCCAAAGCAACGAGAATCGAGGTCAGCAATGCAAGAGCGTTGAAGGCGTGCATTTTCTAGTGGAGTGGATGTAGACTGTGAAGATGAATTGCCGTGGTTTGGACAAAAATAGCAATTGTTTCGCTTCGATATGTAACGCGAGGGTACCCTTCGTCTCGTGGGAGTATGCAATGGAGAGAGACGAGGGTTTTGTAGTACTTTTTGATTCTCGTGGCGTAACGTCGTTGCTCGAAGACATACACTGGTATTTGTACAGAACTAATGCGAGGAGCAGAATTTATAGGTTCCTGTCGTTCAAATCCTAAGCCCCTACACTGTATCAGTCTATGTCCATCATCGATACATAGATCCATAGTGGCCAATATATTCATTTGGTGAGTGCAAGCTGATCGTGTTTACAATTACCCTGCGTTTCGGACCCCGAAAGACCTGATTTTCGTCTCTGGTAGGCTGCACTTGTCAGCATTCTTGCATGACCTTATCAAGAGGCCCCGCAGAGATAGAGAACCATAGATTGAATGACTTCGAGGCCTCGACACAAACGGTTGGTAAGACTCAGGTCCGATCCAGCCCCATCGTACAACATTGGGAGCGACTGCGACAAGCAAGCCTATATCAGCAGGACTGCATTCTACCTTCCAACTCTGGGCCACAAGCTTGTAGCATACAAAAATCGGCACGTGGACCCAAGGCAGCATTCTAGAGATCAAGCTCAGGCAAACATATTCCTTGAACTGACACAATTCAATCACTAAACGCCGTGATCCCGTGCAGTTCTGAATCAGGCGAAAAGACGATGAAATTCGATAAGCTGTACGTGCCTGAAATCTTGTATTTATATGGATATCAGTCTGTAGAGGCTTTACTTCACCCAGAAGACTGCAAACGTGATGAAAGTGGAACAGTTTTCAGGGCCCTCGAGCGTCCACAACGACCACCAGCTACCTGACAATACAAAGTGTATTCCTCCAGCGATTCTAAACATATATCCATCGAACCCACCACCAGAGAAATTCCCCTTGCACAATCGCAGTCTTACATTCTGATCTACCCGCCCCTTCCCGCCATATCCTTCCTCAATCACCCATTCTCCACCCCTCAGATACAAAGACCCTGTCTACCACTCCGATGCCCCCCACCAATCCGTTCCAAACCTCGCTTATCTCGACATCCATACGTTCAAGATACGACCCTCCGTCCCCAATCACGGCCTCGCCTAAGTCCCGTTGCGTTCGCAGTACAATGCACCCCTGCACCCCCCTCTTATTCTCTAGAAGTTGTGAAGTGAATCAACAAAACTGGCCATCTGGCTCCTTAGGCGGTCCGATGATTGGGGGCACGAGGACTGGGAGCACGGGAATCCCGATTCCGACGTCGATGCTGTCTCGCTCTGCTATGCGCTGCGGTTTTCTTTGGGTTGATTTCTGGGATTGTCGCGATGCGATGTTCTGGGGTGTCCGCTCAGCTATCCCCTGTGGTGTCCGCTCAGCTATCCCCTGCGCTTTTCGTTCTGCTATTCCCTGCGGTGTTCGTTCTGCGATGCCCTGCGCTTCTCTCTCTGCAATGCCCTGCGCTTCTCGTTCAGCGATCCCCTGTGGTGCCCTCTCTGCGATGCCCTGTGGTGTCCGCTCAGCTATCCCCTGCGCCTCTCTCTCTGCGATCCCTTGTGGTGTCCGTTCAGCAATCCCTTGTGGTGTCCGCTCTGCTGTGCCCTGCGCTTCCCTCTCCGCAATCCCCTGCGCTTCTCTCTTGAGGAAGCAGAGGGCATGTGGATTCCCCGCCTCCGATACAGGAACAGCCCGTGCCCCAGCCCCAATGCAGAATGTAGCGACGACTACGACGCAGGGCGTGAGGAAACGCATGTTGTCTAGTATTTCTTTTTGACGGGAACTGGGATTCAGTAAGGACGAGGAGTGGATAGAATAGAATAGAGCGAGAAAGTGTATTCGTTAACGTAGAGCGATCGTGATGTTAAGCTGTTAGGCAGTGCAGTGCAGATAAATTGATTCCGAGGATCTGCTTCTGCTTCTGCGTCTGGGTCGACTTTACCTAGGACGACGGACATGGACACAGTATAAGTATTCATCGTCCACCGTCTCTCAAAAGGGCCTCAATATGCCCATTTTCCCGTTTCGGACATCGAAGCGTCTTGCAACGTGCACTATGCTCCTAGTCACGTACGTGACGGTGAACATGCAAGCTGAGCCACACAGTTCCTTGCGCCACAGCGTTTCCCCACGAAGCTGAACAGGAGAAATCGCTCACTCGAGTGCTCCGATTCGGAATATCATTAGTCGGGGTGTCAAAGTTAAATACTGGAGATGGGGAGTCGCTGACAAGCTGAAGCATCGCGATTATCGTTTCGTCCAACATGATTGGGTACCAGCGATCTTACATTTTCAGATTCTAAACGGCCGAGCTAAGATCTTACATCTGAGCAGCCCCCAACACCCTACAGTCTGCGAAATCGATATCGCGTGCCACGTCCTACCGCGATCTCGCCCCACTCATGCCCACTTCCAGGTCTTCTCGGATGCGCGCCAACGCACTGACATCGTCTTCATCGTCGGGATCTAGATTGCCATCGGAATCTCTGTTCTCGTCACTATCACCGTCACGCTCCTCGCCGCCCTCTGACTCGTCGTCTGTATCATCTTCCTCGACTTTAGTGTTCCTTGGATCGCGCCCAAGTTCTGGTTTGCGCTTCCTTTCGAAATCCTGAGCGTGTGCGTCGCGCAACATGTCTCCGACCGACGTGATGGCGCGCTGCAGGGGCGAGGGCCGGAACTCGGCGTCGTCTTGAATGATGCGACGTTGACGGGCCGAGGAGCGTGTGCGTTGAAGGTCTAGTTGCGCACCAGAAGCGGATGCGGAAGTAGCCACTGTAGCGTGTCTGTCGAGCGGTTGTTCTTCGTCGACACGTTCGCCGCGGCGAGACCCTGGCGCAGGGCTGGGGGTTGGTGGTAACTCATACGGCAGCGGCACATCGCGAGATGCGCGGAAGCGTCCGACGTTGGTGCAGTGTTCGTTTTCGACACGGAAGAGGGACCACATGCCCCTGCGGAAGATCTCGCTCAACGACACACAGAAGGACGTCACCGCGGAGTGCTGCAGTTGGAGCGGGATAACAGCGTACATGACCCAGTTGAAGCGCAGGATTGGGTCGATGCAGATGGCGGTGTAGTACCACCAGATCTTCTTGTAACCGAGTTCCTTGCGCAGAAAAGGGTGCTTTGCGTGAGGATCACCGAGACTCCAGTCGTAGTAGATGTCCCAAAAAGTTGTGTACACGCCGTTGATGGTCGCGAAGGTGATGAAGGCGGCGCGCGTGGCGGGGCGCTGGTCCATGCGATAGATGCTCAACGTGGAGTAGAACATGATGGTGGCCATGTACTTGCCGAAATTGAGAAGATGCGGAAACTTGTTTCTCGTGTCGGCGTATCGGCGAAGACATTGCAGTGCTCGCCAGATGCCAGGGAGCGCTGACAGAAACCCAACAATGCGCAGATGAGAAGAATTGCAAGATCCAGGCTGATTCCAGCCGCGTGAATACAGACAGAAGAATGTGGCGATGTTCTGTCGTTGTCAGCGATGATCGCCCATGGTGAAGAGTAATACCTACACCCATGGTATATGTCAAGGAGCAAAACATGTCGCCGAGGTAGAAGTCTCGCCATTCAACGGGATATACACCGGCGAGGAACAAGCGCCACTGAATGTATTAGCGGAGGTAGCATTTGCGCACTCAAAGTACATACCAACGAGTACAGCAGCCACATGCGAGTCCTAAAGTAGATGACCTTGGCTGGGTTGAAAAGAACCGCGACGGATAAGCCGATCAATATGACCGGGTAGTAAAGGTAGATGTCAGGTCCACCGACTTGCGAGAAGTTCAAGTACATAAAGAAGCCAAGGAAGAACAAACACCAACAAGGAAGCTAGTAGAAATCGTCAGTCATTACCGGGTCTAGAGGAACGGCATACAAACTTCAGAAAGCTGCCTCCAATCAAGGAAATGGCGGGTATCGTATTCGAAGATAAAAACATAGTTGATCTTGGTCTCGTGCCAGACGCGACACGCAAGACAGAAGAGTAAGAGCAAAAAGTTGGCGAGGAAGTAGCCAGCATAGATCTAATTGTGGTCAGCAAGGTTGGCTGGAGCTTGACATGGAGCGCACCTGTAAGAGATAGCTCGTGTTGAGCCAGAAAATATCTCGCTGAGGATCAGCAAGATCGGCAAGTTCACTGGCCTTGACCAGGCCCTGCACGCCCAGTATGATGCCCGATGCCAGCAGAACTCCATTGCGAAAGGTGTTGTCGGTGTAATCGCCGGCTCTGGCAATCTTAATGCGCAGCTTTCCAACGGCTACCTTGTGGTTGCCCTTCTCAAAGTACCTGGCATAGAGGTCCTCGGTGGATCGGATGTGAGCTTCGATGACATCGCTGTTGACGAACCATGCTTGGTTCACCTTCTCGGTCATGTATCGGCTCGACGGTCGCGCGTTGACGGTCTTGTCGTATTTCTTGTTGATCTTGCGGAAGGCGGTGCGGTTGAGCAGGGCGTATGACTTGAGCAGCTCGAGACCGCGGTAATATTCTTGCAGAGCCGTCTTGAGCTTCCGCTTCGCAGCCTGGTATGGCACGTCGGGCAGCTCGGGTCTGCGGACAAAGTCACTGCGGCCCTCGAGGTATTCCTTGGGCTGCAGTGCGGCTGGCGTGGCGAGCTGCGCGATGTCTTTGGTGCTCTTGCCGTACTTGCCGGCGTTGATGGCCTCGAGTGCAGCGTCAATGGGGTTCAGCCACGACGAGCTCAGTGGGTCGTTGTTCGTCTTGGTGTCGTCGGAATTCTCGTCGCCCGAGCTGTTGCTGCGCGGTAAGAGTGGCGCTGTGCTGTTCTTCTTGGACTTGGCTTTGATCTTGGCAGTCTGCCGGTGGATGATGTCGTCAATGCGGCGATCGCGCATGATGTGAAGCTGTTCGCGCAGCACGTCGAGCCGGCTGGTCGCCTCGTCCTCCTTCTGCTTGTAGAAGTGCTCGATCTTCTCCAGCTCCATGTCGAGGAACTCGAAGAACTCGGCCTGTCGCAGGTCGAGATCGCGGTACATCTCGAGGGGCACATCGCCGGGGCTGGCGGGCGGCGTCGTCTGGTGGTTGAGGGAGAAGAGGCGTCTGACGGACGGGCGCGACTTGGTCTGGGTGATGGGGCCGGCGTCCGAGTTCATGCGCAGGGGACTGAAGACAGACCTGTAGCGGGCGGGCAGCGACGACGTGGGCGAGCGCGTCTTGCCCACCTCGAAGGCATTGTCTGTGTCCGGCGTGGCGAGGGGAGGCAGGCTGACTCTCTTGGGCTGCTTGAGCGGAGGCCCTGACGGCCCGACGGTGGGAGACGATGTCGCGTCTGCATCCAGCGCAGCACCGGGGAGCTTCAGCGACGGCGGCGGCCTACCCACGATGCTGCCATAGCTGGTGCCGCGCTTGCGGAAGCCTTTGGTGGCCAGCGGCTGCTCCTCGGGGGCAGGTGAGCTGCCCGGCTTCCCGCGCACCGTGTTCTGGCTGTTGGTGAGGGCAAGCGTGCGCAGGTCGTCGGGCTCGCGCGAGCTGATGGTGGCTTCGCGTCCGTTGTAGTTGCGGTTGATGTACGTGTACTTCGGGGCGGCATCGTAAGGCGACGGCTCGAAGGCATTGGCGCCCCGTTTGCGGAAGCGGGGTGTCTGGTGCACGCTGCGCAGCGCGCGGTTGATGGCCTTGAGCTTCTTCTTGCCCGTCTGCAGCAGTCTGTTAGGCGGTGCGCTAGACGCTGGTCTAATGGGCGGTGCCACTGCGCACCTTGTAGTCGAGATACTTCAGCCGCCATTCAGGCACCAGGTCGCGCTCGAGTTCCCTGCAAACGTCAATATGGCGTCCGTTGAGGCACCGTCTGGACAGGAGATGGCATACTTGGCGAACTTCATGGCCGCAGTGGGAGCGCGTCGCGCGGAGGATGTGGCAGGAGCAGCGAGGAGATGCGCGACAAATGCTCGTTAGACGGCCATGGAAGACAGTATAAAAAGAGTCGCTTTTGCCCTACACAGTCAGCGCGACACAGCTCAAGTCGGTGCAACACGTCGTCGGCGCAATTTGCACACGCTCGTCGTGAGCTTGCCCAGCGGTGCCAGCGCCCTCTGCACGAATCGCGCACCGACTTGGCGCGAGTCAAGCTTCGCCCAAACGTCATCGCTGATTGCATTGCTGACCCCGCTGTGCCTGGCTGTGTTCCATCTGTACCTGTCTTGTCATCCCAATCGGATAATCCCTCATCTACCAAGCGGTCGTAAGCTCACCACATGCATTTCGGTTGCCGTCGAGAGGTGTCGCACCGAATTGTCATCTAATACCTCGTGCAGTCAGTCAAATTTTCATTTACTCCAGCATGACAGTGCGAAGACCAAGAAAAGCGCAACGCTTTCGGACCGGACCGACAACATTCAGATTCCATGCAACTTTTCAATCACTACATACACTATTGCATCACGCTTCCTCACCACCGACGCTGATCAAAGTCCCGCCTGTCAAAGTGCTCAGGACGTCCATATTGGTTGGGATCATACTGGTCCGCGCCCTGGTTGTTCACATAATGCTCATCGTACATCTGCTCAGCCTGACGCTCCGCATGGCGCTTAGTCTTCTCGCGGTCGAACCAGTCCTCGCCTTTTGTCTCAGCCTGTGCTCATGTCGTCAGCCACAAGTTCCTGTTTCGCACTGCTGTATCATGGTAAGCTTACAAGCTTGTCGACTTCGGCACCAGCAAAGCCCGCAAGTAGCTCTTTTGCGAATTGGTGCGATACCGGCTTTCCTGACCGGGACGTTAGACCTGTGTGGTGTTGATGGTGCAATCCGACTAACCCTCGGCGCGCTGGCGGTCTTCGAACATCTTGAAGCCCGCAAAGGCGGCGCCGCCTGCTAGAACTTCATGACCGAGACTACCCTTGTGCTCGTCAAAATTGTCATTCTCGTAGACCCGTTGGTAGTTTTCTTCGTTGCTGTCTGAGGGCGAGTCAGCTAGGTACAGTCGAGAAATGGAGAGGCCGAATGGGCTTAAGCTCGTACCGAACCAACCCATCTTGATTGATATCTGAGGAGAGATTTTATGTGGAATGTGGTTGGATGTCTTGGTAGCGGAAGCTGGATGACTGCTCACAACAAGCAGTGCCCTCCTCCCTTAAGTACCCCTCTGCCTTCGAACCTTCTCCTCGGGAGCCCTGCATCCAATTCGTCATGACGGCTTCGTCCATGCAGTAGCTGCTTCAGCTCCACGAATCGGTCCCACTCTTCGCATCATGCTCCTCTCATATGTAAACCCACCATCAGGCAAGGGTCCAACTGTGGCTAAGTGCTTGAGCTATTTGTAAGGACGCCTGCGCCTCGTGACGCAAGGTTGGCGAATTGAGTGGCTTGATTGGGTGGAATCGGCGTGAAATCGCGCAAGAAAGCATGCAGGAGGTCCAGAGCATACGCAATCCGCTCGCGTCGGACTGGAGTCCGGCAACAAGCTCAGCTGCAAAGACCAAGCTTCCTTGGCAATGCTTAGCTGTAGTCGAGGGTTATCTCCGGAGCTTGCCCCGGCAAGAATGTCCTCCTCCGCTGCTCGCAACGAGTCGTTTGCCGCATCTCGAACTCCAAGCTCAACTTTTACATTGAGAACTGCCGTCGGAAGAACACGGCTCGCGATGAAGGGTGGAGGATGTCATCTTGACATTAGAAGAAGCGTCGCTTAGCGAGCGATCTCCCGTCTGTCATTCGTGACCCACCCTTCCTCATCATTCCATCAGCGCAGAATGCACGCCACCGCGCGCATTCGCCCGCACCAGCCATGCCCGGTCGCCTACCTACCAAGGCCGACTTCCCTGACGAGGTGACGCTCGGCATTGTCGCGCGTATGTGGCAGCACAATTCGCATTGACGAGTCTCGTGATTGACATGGGCAGCACCCACCAACCATCCACCCACCAACGTCCTCCTCCTCCTGCACGGCCTTGGCGATACCAACGGCTCCTTCACCAAACTCGGACAGCAGCTGAATCTCCCCGAGACCGCTTGCATCGCGCTCCAGGCACCGAATGGACTGCTCTTCGACATCGGCGGCTTCCAATGGGGCGATGACCTGGTTATGGACCAGAGCAATGGCGAGCTAGACATGGACACGGGCTTCAAGAGCGCGACGCACCTGATTTTGGAGAAAGTCGTGCGTGAGGGCTTGATGGGCAAATGTGGCTACGCTGCGCGCGAAATCATCATCTTCGGATTCGCCCAGGGCGGTATGGCAGGCTTACAGGCTGCTGCCGAGTTTGAGCGAATCGAACTTGGTGGAGTCGTTAGTGTTGGAGGCCCACTGTCGCTCTCGCTGCCGTTGAAGAGTCTGGAGAAGAAGAGCAAGACGCCTGTATTGGTCTGCAGGGCGGTGAGGGGGTCCAAGGTTACGGATAGCGTAGTCACGAAGATGAAGAATGTGTTCGAGAACGTGGAGGTGAAGGATTGGAAGCGGAATGGGGACGGCATGATGAGCAACCGTGAGGAGATGATGCCGATCATGCAGTTCTTTGCGAGGAGGTTACTGAGTAGGAGGGGCATGCCGGCAGGGAGTGTGGAGTTGACTTGAGAGGACAAGTATGCCATCCAGGTTCGTCTACAAGCACTATATGGGGCAACATAATCGCAGCAAAGGGGCTCATCTCAATCTGCATGCCATATATCAGTCGCACTACGCGTTGAGGGTGTCCGAACTTCTGCAAAAGCGAAAGGCATGTGTTGGTCTGTGCGCATGCGTGTACGTCATCTTTTGCGAATTCATCGACATATTCCGCATCAACACAACAACGTCGAACATCTTGTCACTACAAGCCGGCATGGCGGTACCGAGAAACTCATTGCGTGGCTTCCTGGCGCATGCTAAAAGTGCTCTCCGCAATGCCATAGAATCTAGCCAGAAAGTCACGCTAGTCGTTGGCAACGAATCTGCTGGTGCGGCGATACAGCGAACTCCAAATCATGCAAGACTGATGACCACGTAGACCTTGACTCCATGTCGAGCTCGATTCTCTATGCCTATGTCCGATCTATGTCACCACCCAAGAATGCTTTCACCTCTCTTCATATCCCAATCACAAACATTCCCTCTGCCGATGTGCAGCTGAGACCCGAGTATCTTGCAGTCTTCAAGCACGCCAATATCGACGCAGGACATCTGATCACGCTCGATGACCTACCGCCACTTTCAGACATACAGGTTAAGCTTGCACCTGAAAATACTAGATGGATTCTCGTGGACCACAACGCACTGCAAGGACAGCTAGGCAAGATCTACTCAGGCAGAGTTGCGGGAGTGATTGATCACCACGACGAGGAAGGGAAAGTACCTCAAGACACCGGCAACGAACCTCGCGTTATCGAGAAGAGCGGCAGCTGCACCAGTCTGGTTGCGAACTACTGCCGGCCATCCTGGGACATGCTTTTGGCATCCGCGCTCTCGTCTGGCGCGGCACATGCTCAGGGCGACAGTCTATCCAACGACGACGCTGTCGTCAAGCGCTGGGACGCTTCTGTTGCTCTGCTGGGTCTTGCAAGTATATTGGTCGACACAGCAAATCTCGGTGATAAGAGCAAGACAACCGAGCATGACCGGCTGGCTGTGGAGTACCTCGAAGCCAAAATCATGCTCTGTCCCCAGCTCTCCACCATCTTTGACCGCACAAGCTTCTACAATGAGATTGATGCGGCGAAAAAGGACATCGCCTCGCTGCAGCTCCAAGACATTCTGCGAAAAGACTACAAGCAGTGGGACCAGAGCGGCGTTAAACTCGGCATCAGCTCCGTAGTCAAGCGCATCCACTTCTTGCAAGACAAGGCGGGTCGAGAGGCAAGCACACAATCACCAGCCAAAGCTCTTTTAGATGCGTTCGAGCAGTTCTCCAAGCATCGCGACCTGGACATGTACACGCTCATGACCACCTCGACGACCGATGCGGGCCAGTTCCAGCGCGAGATCTTGCTTTGGGCGTTCGGTGAGCGTGGCGTTGACGCTGCGCAGGCGTTTGAGAAGAACTCATCAGAGGAGCTGGGGCTGGAAGAGTGGGATGGAGATGGCGATCTGGTCGATGCGAATGTAGGAGGAGGGCAGTGGAGGAGGGTCTGGTGGCAGCGGCAAGTGCAGCATAGCCGGAAACGTGTGGCGCCGTTGCTGAGGGAGAACTTGGCGTGAATAGTGAAGCGCCGGTACGTGATGTTATGTAGTTTATGAGCTGTGCTGGATGGTGGAGACTTGGACACATGGAGCCACATATGTCCTCCAGCCCCTACAGCAATGTAGCATCTCGTATATGATGGTTGTTAGTGGCCGGGGTAGAGTTGACCTGGAAGAACTTCTCATACCCGCTCTTCTCCGCGGCCTTCGGCTCACGACAGACCGAGACTACACTCGAAAAATCACTTCTGCTTCCTTGCCCATCACGACTCGGACTCAAGACAACTGAAGAAAGCAGCCGAGACTTGATGCATGACATGTGCACTTGAAAAAACCGATCGAGGAAATATCGCATGTGAAGTACCAAGGACCACCACAATCATCGCATATAGCAAACAATACACCATCACTCCTTTACCAGTATCGCTCCATGGCTTACTCGAGCTCGTGACTCAACCCTTTTCTCCCTACTCATCGCAGTAGTCGTAAAGCTCTTTCTTTTCCTTCTGCAAAATTTTCTCTTTCGCATACTTAGACACTAGTTACTTAGACTCTATTCTTCTAGTAACGTCCTGCTTCTTAAGCTCTACCCTTTTCTTTTCTATAAATCTAGCTAATATACGTTGAACCTTAATAGCTTTATAACGCTCTTTACGTTCACGTCTAGTCTTACCTAGCTCTTCTGCAATTATAGCCTAAGGTTTAGATAGCTAGGAGGCCCTAAAGAAGATGAACTTCTCGTTCTCGTCGGTCGTCCACTGAGCGGACGTATTGGTGACGTCCTTTTCTGGTGAGTTGGCTGCTTGGGCCGCTTATCGTGATGGACACCAGCAGTCTGCCTTGGGCACATCTACGCTTCCAGGTGAGTGTGGCATGGTGAGGTGTTGGCAAGTCAGTAGACTACGATATGATTCCGGCTCTGCGCCTAGTTGTGGCACTGGGGTTCCCTGGATTGTGCGTGTGATGGTACATCGAAGTAAATGCTGAGTGAGCGAAGGCAACAAAGTAGCGAACAGATTGGGCATAAGCTTGCGGAATCGTTCCAGGCTGCGTTGAATAATTTGGCGCTATTTGTCCATCTCGCGCGGGTCTTTTTAACTGGACAGCTTCGTTGTTCAGAGTTTGGGCCCATCCGGAGGTTACAGCTTCGGTTGTGAAGATGGAGCCGATACTCAGTGAGAAGGCAGCTTGACTTCGTACTCATCTCAGTGTGTGTTTCAGCTCACGTCATGGGAGCGTGATTTTTTAGAAGTCCCAGGCGGTCATTCTGAAGAACGTGTATCGATTCCGCCGGGTTGTAATACACCCTTTCTTTCTTCCATTGTTTGTGCATGATCTTCATTCCCCTGTCCTGCTTCGTACGCTTCCAATTCCGCCGGCGGCCCCGCTACCACGTGTACAGTCTTTCCATCCAGCTCCTGCGTCTCGCCTTCAGTATCCGCTTCACTTCTCCATCTGCCGCCTAGAAACCACTTGCGCTTGCTCAGCTTCCCGTCATGGTCTTCCATCTCAGGTATATGGTCATCATCGTCGGGCGCGTTCGTAGCAGCTTTATGTCGCTTCATGAGCCACAGCATAATTATCGTAGCGGCTACCAGCAAGGCTCCTATCGCACTTCCTACTCCGATACCAGCTCTTGCAGCGGTGCTGAGGTTGGAGGATGTGGGTGGGGATGCTGCGCCAGTCTCGCTAGGACGGATATCTTGTACTCTGGCTGTTGGCGATGCCGGGGGCGATACACTAATCTTATTTGCAAGTGAAGTAGCATATGCAAGTGGGAATAAGGCCAGGTCATTAATTTGCCATGCGACCACGAGCAGTGCTGCGACAGCTAATGCCGACGAGATTGTTGTGATGTTCGATACGGTCCATGACGAGTACCCGTTGCCAGACATACCTGAGCTGTACCCTGCGGAGGAAGACGTGACGTACTCGTAACTGCTGGTAAATTTGATTCTGCTTGACCCGCTAATGAAGATTGGGTAGCTCAGGGTGACGTAGGCATGGGCTTCGAAGGGCGTGGATATACTACTGAGACAAAAGCGCCCAACATCGGTGCCGAAGGTCATGCCACTACACTGCGTTAGAGTGCACATCAAATGCTATTATATGCGTGGGTACCTTCTGCAGCAGCTTGCACGCCATGACGTGAGGTTACCGCCATCAGTCTTAGCGGCCCTCACTTGGGTGATCTCGGCGACGGTATGGCCATTGGGACAGACGCCTGGACTGTACAGCGCTTGTGAAGAGTATGGCTGACATGAGGAGAAAATTAGATCGCGATCTATGCTCCATACTGTGAGGTTGAAAGTTTGCGCTACTTGTCGAGGCTCCATTGGGTCTCGCCGAAGTATGGCACTGATAAATCTTGTAGTTGTACCATTTCCAGGTTCTGTATATACAGTGGTTACAGACCCGAATGTGAAGGTTCCATGGGTATTATCAGCCAGCATCCATCTGTCTATGCGACTGACCGGTGGGGTGTATATGATCGTCGAGGTACATTGTCCAGTATAACAGAAGGACTCGATGTCGTGAAGACTGTGCTGTGGGAGTACTCGCTCACATTGTTAGAAGGACCAAGCGACATATTGTTGTTCTTGCGTGCAAAGAATCGCGACCAGGCTGTATGCGTGACGACAAAGCCCGACTTGATATACGGTAAAGCTGTGTCGCAGGTCTGGCTGATCTTAAGATGGCCAGCCCCCATACATGATTGTCGCTAATACTTATTGTGGCTACTTCTCGCGAAGACAGGTCTACTCACTCATCCAAAACGGGGACTCTTGGCGCACAGATGAAACCCCCGAGGTTGTGCAAGCTGATAGTAAGATGCAGAGTCACGTTCGTCGCCCATCCTTTCATAAGTCGCCACGCAGATCTCACACATCGCGATTGGCTAGTGGGCTTCAAGTCATCAAAGGTGTACCTCATTTAAGCTTGCATTGTGCACAATTTATCGGTGCACCTCCGGTGCCACCTACTATGTAGTGCGGATGGTGACGATCAGACCATTCGTAGCCTTTTGCCTTAGCCTGTTCTCGTCTAGATGTAGTACCGCCACCTAATTGCTGGGCACAGCTCTCCGATAGGGTCTGTCTTCTATTTTGTGTGAGCGAGGCTGAACATTGCTGTCAAATTGTTTCTTTCGGACCCCTTCAGTGCCACTTACAGCCTGGGAATGATAAATTGGCTATGTAGCCGCCCGCTGGAAGGGCCGACACTCAACAAATGTATGCCAGCTCCTGGACTTTGAGAAGACCTCAGCATGGCTAACATGTCTCTGTAAAAACCTCGTGCAGATACTCACTTGGTCAACATTGGTCCCCAGTTTTGATAAAAATGGCCTGATGCGGCGATGATGGCGGAATTGTGGCCATCTAGCATGTACAGACGATTCCATTGTTTGGAGATCGCCTTCATTCTCGCGAGGGGAGCTGTGTAGGGCCTATCGTTTGCAGACATCAATGCGACCGCACCGGATGAAGCTGCGGAAAGTTTAAGCTGGCCATTGCCGCTGGCTTCAAGGAAACAAGCGCGGGAGTTCGTGTCGCAGACGTAGCTTCGGTCCCGACAGTAGTGGATTGCGCCGTTGACCGACTTGGAGTTATCGATTACTACATCAACTCTGCTGCTGTGAGGGTTTGTTCTCGTAAGGTTCGTGCTATTTCTGAGCATGTCCAATTCTCCGAATCCTGATATTCACCATGTCAAGTGGAGATTCACGTCGCAGCATAACATATCCTGAGGAGCAGCCATTTCGAGAAGAGCGGTTGAATCCAGGAACAGCGGAGAGAAATCTGAAGATACAATAGATACTCCTTTCCCTGTCATTTCGTTCATCTAGAGTCATTGTCTGATAAGATAGAGGAGTATTATGCCCTCTGCGGGGTAAACGACAAGAACTTTCGCTTGTGAATGCTGTTCACCTCTTGTTCTGCCAATCACTCATTCCAATTGTTTACTTAAATGCTACATTACCTGTCACGTCTAATCATGACCATGGTCCTTGACTGCTAATGTGTCCAACTATCACCTACACAAACAATCTCTTTCTCAACACTGTTCCTGGATATTGCGAATGTTAGGGCAGACCAGCGCGGCTGACACTGACTTTCAACCCGGCAGCAAGGAACGTCACAAGTACTAACCAACATGGACTTGCTCGTGATAACAGCCAAAACAGTCCTCAGCAGCCGCACATCCGCCCCCAAGGTCTCTCCTGCGACCCGCAACCGCATCGATGCCAATCCCTCACTCATCAAATTTCACGAACCAGGCACAGGCTCCATACCCTCTCCAGAACCTACCAACGTCCTCCCATACCGCACTCGCCTCGCCACCAACCCCTTACCGAGATCGCCAAAGCGCAATCCGAAGCATACTACGAAGAGATTCTCAACATTCCTGCCGCATCACTCAACATGACAAGCGAGTTCAGCGCAGGACATTGATATGCCGTTCATCCAGTAATCTACTACCAGGTGCGCGACTTGAACAACAGAGTGCTGAAGGACCTCAAAGAGTGGCTCGAGGTAAAGTGCCCGAACGAATGGTTCACGTGCAAGGCAAAGCAAATCATTGCATTCAAGAATGCGGGGACTGAGACTTTGGACGAGGTCAAGAAGGAGTTAGGTAGGCGTGGGAAGAGGGATATACTGGCGATTGGGAGGTACTATCTGGTGAAGATGTAGTGGACAACACTGAGCAAAGCGGCGTGAAGGAAGTAGAGGAATGTGGGGATGGCGTGCCGGTATCACGCCATACGAAAGAAGCATTGGAGGAAGCGGCGGAGACAGGCAGAAGAGCGGCGGATGAGGCCAGGTTCTGGGACGAGTGGCAGCTGGAGCTTTGAAAGATTGCTAATGCCCGATACAAAATTTGCTCGTCCAAGAAACACTCCAGACAGAAGATTATGCGAGCAATCTATATACATATCGAAGGAGAAAACCGAAAACCCCCGCTTCGCCCCATGCCCTAAGCCTCTGGCAACGGTACCTTTGTCTTGGTGCATACCACCTTTGCCAAACTCTCAATACTTCCACTCGCCAAGAGCTCCAAGACCTGGAGACTCGACTCAAACATTCTGGTGATGAAATTCCTCACTTCAATAGCCGTCAAGCTGTCGAGAGGGTAGTGGCTAAGCGCTCGACTCGTATCCAGCTCTTCTGGCTCCATCGAGATGACTTCGGCAATCTTCTCGACTAGGGCTTTGACTACGACCTGCTCGGCGTCGGAGCGACTACCTGCTGCCTTGAAGGCGGCACTCCAAGATATCTTTGTTGTGGTAGAGGACAACGCATTTGAAGCCTCTTCTGCGACGCGCAGAAGATGCGTGAATTTGGCATCGTTTGACCAGAATGGACGCATAGTAGGCGTAATGCGCATGCCGGTAATTGGGTGGCCGTTGCAGCTAGACAGCTTTCCTTCAATCGCTGCCTGTAGCAGAGCCAATACCTCGGCTTCACAGATGGTGTCACCGCCAAGATTTCGTGCCACTTCTGCTGCTTTTTCCGCATCCTCAGCCAAGTATCCAGTATCAGAGACGGCTGTTAGATCAAGTGAGGCAGATCGAATACCTTGGCGGTTGAGGTATTGCGCGAAGCCGTTGAGAAATGTGTTGGCGGCGGCGTATGCAGCTTGACCACGATTGCCGACCGCACCAGCAGCAGACGAAATGACCACGAAGAAGTCCAGAGATGCTTGGGAAGTAGAAAGCGCGTTGTGGAAGTTCCAGGCACCCTGCACCTTCGATGCGACGACAGTGGAGTACTGGTCGTAAGTCATCTTCTCGAACAGAACATCCTAAATGGGTATTAGAATATGCTAAAACTGGACGTGAACCCTGTATTGGACTTACATGCAACACCATTGCTCCATGGACAACGCCGCGGACGGGCGGCAGATCGTTGAGACCGGTAGAGATGAGCTGTTCTACAGCTGTTCGGTCTGCCACATCGCAGCTGCGTACCACGATGTTTGCACCGCCGCTGTTGAGACTGTCAATCTGTGTGCGCGCTTTGTCCCGTAGGTCGCCACTACGCGAGAGCAGGACGATATTCTTTGCTCCTCTGGAAATCATCCATGACGCCATGCTGCGGCCGAGACCACCCGTTCCACCGATCAAGATATACGTCGAATCGTCTCGCAACAATGCGCTGCGCTTCTTGAGTCTTGGAGCCTGTGAATAGTTAGCATATTGCAGTCTTCGGACTCAAAGCACGTACCATGACGACTTCGTCGTGTCGGGGAAGTATCACTGCTTTGCCTCGTGGACCAGCAGCTTGAACGATGTGCAGCGCTGCTGCAGCGTCCGAGACCCCATATACTGGGACATTATGGATTTGCTGTATCATGCCATTTTTCAGCATCCGAGCTACGTCAGCAAGCACGCGTTGGAGTAACCTTGGTCGCGATTTGCCGAGAGCAATTATGTCAACGACCAGCATGCTGGTATTTGCTCGCTGAGTTCCAGAAGTCTGGCTTTGTGGGCTTGAGATGCGAACATGTCGACCGAAATCTGCCAGAATGTCGCCATTCGAGTGATCGGCATCACCAAATATAACGTCTACGCCACGTCCACTGGTTGCATCAAGAATCGCTTCGACAAATTCTTCGCTACCATTGAAGAAAATTCTGTTCTCTTGAACGCCGAATTCTTGCATCATGAGATCCTTTTCCGCAGCATTGCGAACCGTAACCCAGATGTCGGCTCCGATGACTTGCGCAATTGAAAGAGCAGCCTGCCCGTTGGCGGTTGCAGCGTCATGGATGAGGAGAGCTTCACCATCATGCAGCCTCGCTTGGTCCTTCAGTGCATAGGATGCCGTGCAGTATGCCAATGGGATCGTTGCCGCCGACTCGAACGTTGTATGATGCGGAAGTTTGAGCAGAAAAGGGTTGTGGGCCCGGGTGATGGTAGACAGCGAGCCTTCAGGTGTAAAGCCTGCGACACGATCGCCAGCACGTAGATTGGGTACCTCAGCGCCGACAGCGGTTACAACTCCACTGCATTCGAACCCCAGCGCAGAATCAGCATGTAGGTCGACAGGACTTAGGCCTACAGCTTGGACTTGGATCTCCACCTCATCTTCGAAAAGGGGTGTTGGTTCTTCATCTTTAAAGGTGAGGCTGTCGAGCACATGAGGTGTTGTGAGACCAGCCCGAAGTGGCCTTTGTGTATCGGAGAAAAGTGCAGGCTCGGTAGCAGACGGGTGCACCTGCTGATCCACGTATTCGTTCAGGGCGTCATCGTTGATTATTCGAGGGGTTATAAGCTCCTGGCCTCGCTCAACAAATTCGGTTTCTTCGACCTTACTATCTGCGCCAAGGGCATGTTCGAAGACTCGAAGAATAGACGCGACTCTTTGAGACATTCCAGTCTCAGCAGTACCATCTAGATCGAGTGTTATGAACTTCATAAGTGTACCCTCGGAACGCAGCGTGCGACTGAGACCGGTGATCATGTTGGCGTGCGGTTGGTCTGGATGACTGTACGCGCCGCGCACGACCCACAACGCACCTTGCACAGTAGTGAGAAGCTTCTGTAGTGCTGCGAACTGAGAAGCCTTCAGATTTGCGAGTAGGGGTTGATCGATCTCTGTGAGAACAATGCACAACTTCTCTGTGGCAGCGCCGGACAAGTCCGACAACGACCCTGTAGTTGGAGCTATTCCAGTGAGAGCGAGGAGTCTGTAGCTGAGTAGATGTGCAAGATCAAGTTGAGCTTGAACGTCTCCGTGGATGATGATGATATCCGCATCAAATCTTGTCTTATCAGTGCTTTCAACTTGGTCTTCAGTCTGGGGGACTGATTCCCAATCTAGCTTATAGCAGAGCTCGCGCGCGTTGTTTGCTTCGGCCTCGCCACTGGTTTCAATGATAGGTGTGATCAAAAGGTTTTCGATCGTCACCAGTGGTTCATTGGAAACAGTAACTGCTACCATGTTCAACTCGCTCGATGTTGTGTTGGAGAGAGCTGCTCTTGGATTGCAGAAAGCCTGTACCGGGTTGAAGGGATCCCGAAGATATTCACATGCCTTTGACGAGACGGTGACTGAACCGAGCGAAGATGGAAGGTGAATTGTGTCCAGAGGTCCAGAGGCATGAAGAATTGGCCAATACATGATGATCAACTGTTCCAAGACGGTCGGATGAATAATGTAGTCAGACTCTTCATGTTCCGGCATTTCAGAGATAGTGTCAGATTGTCTGATCCCGGCATAAGAGGCGCTTTCCGAAGCGTGACATCCGTTCAGGCCCTGGAGGCTTGTGCCGTATGAAACCCCGATGTTTGAAAGCCTTGAGTACATATCTTGTGTAGCGACTGCATTCCTGGCGAGTTGTTTTGTTTGCAAGATGCGCTGATCTACTCGGGCTATTCTGCTTTGATCCATCCAAGTATCATCCACTCCATTCGAAACGTGAAGACACGTGGAGACGAAGCCAGTGCAGTTTTCTGTCCAGCCTTTACTTTCGGACCAGGATCGGATGTGGAAGCTGAAAGACAGGTTTTTGGAAGGAAGTGACGTTGGGCGCAAGGTAGTCGTCATTTCTAAATCCTCTTCCGTCAGCATGACGGGGACTTTGACCTCCAGATCCTTGACTTGCAGCCCATCGTATACGGTATTGTTCGCTTTCGCATACTTTGCAAGGGCTTCAATGGCCATGACCACGAACGCAGAGATTGGATAGATCGTGACGCCTTGCATTTGATGATGTCGCAACCAGGGCATGTCGTCCAATCGAAGTATGTTACGCCAGGTGGGTTCAATGTCATCTGAGTAGGGAGCTAAAACGCCGATCAAGTCGTGTCTTTTGTCGTCGTGATGCTTGTGAATCTTTGTCAAGCGCGATTCGTGGTAATACTTCGTGGAGTGGTTCCAGGCGTAACGTGGCATATCAGTCAAGACCTGGGGCAATCTGTCCAGTGGTCTGGGAAAGTTGACTGCGCCCATATCGAGCACACTACCTTTAACGAACAATGTGCCGACCAGAGCAAGCGCTGTTTCAACAGCATTCTTCTTCCTTGACAAGGCAGAGACATACCCGATTTTGCTAGCGGCTGTGCCGACGTGCTTCAGTGTCTGTTTAAGTGGGCCTTGTAACGCCGCATGGGGACCCAGTTCTACCAGCAGGTTTACACCGGTTTTCGAATCTCCGGTTGGAGCACACATGCTTTGGACTGCTTCGTCAAATCTGACCGCGCATGTCAAATTCTGGACCCAGTAAGTTGCGTCCAGGTCCAGGTAGGTGGCGACGCGGCCAAGCAAAGACGAATGAAATAGAACATCCGAGGATTGTGGTACTTGGAGCTTGCGCAAGGACTCGGTGTAGTCTTTCGCGACGAGATTCATGTGGTGACTGTGGTAAGCTGTGTCTACAGCAAGCTTCCGCGCGAACGTGCCTGGATGAACTTCCTCGATAAGTCGCTGAACCTCGGCAACAGCATCGGCGTCGCCGGAGACTGTCACGCTGGATGGACTGTTGATGCATGCGATTCGTGCTTCGCCCAGATCTTTCGGAACCCTTTCCAGCAAAGGTAACAGTTCGTTCACTCCTGCACCCACTGCCATCATGCATCCGTTGAGTGTGGGGTGTCTTTCCTTCAGAATAGGAATGAGTCGCCCTCTGTGATACGCAATAGTCATTGCGTCTTCGAATGTGATGATGCCCGCGCTATATGCCGCCGCAATTTCACCGCTTGAATGCCCAACCACTGCTGTAGGTGCAATGTTCCAAGACCGTAAAAGCTCAACAAGAGCTAGTTGTACAGCGGTACATGCTGGCTGGCTGACGTGGGCAACATTGACTTGAGTCGTTTGCTCATCTTTGCCTAGCTCCTCAAGAAGCGAGAATGGCGCGCCGATAGCGGACAGATGAGAGCTTGCTCTGTCGATGCTGGCCGAGTACACGGGATACTGGTCATACAGCTCGCGGCCCATGGCCCACCACTGCGCTCCTTGTCTATCATACGAACATGATCAGTACGTGTTTCACGATGCTCGATGCGGGACACCTACCCGGTGAAGACCCAACCAAGGCGAAGCGCGTCCCCTTCTTGTTTCACTGGCAAGACTTTGCCGCTTGACAAAGACTCAACAAGACTAACAGCCGACGACGCTGTAATGGCAATTCGCCATGGATGTATCGACTTACGTTGCCCCAGGGTATATGCAAGATTACTGAGAAGGTCATTCTGGAATACTTCAGGACGCTGCTCGAGATAGATGCCAAGATTCTTCATCGCTTGCTCGGTGGCGCCCTTGTCGTTTGCGGATAGCACAAACAGTCGATCGTAGACTTGTGTGTCGATCTCTTCCTTCATCGTTTTCCGCTCGAGTGGGCCGCGTGTCATGACTATATGGGCGTTGGTGCCTATGCGATGTCAGGGAGCCCTCAAACAAATCCTCACATGAGCAACTGACCTCCAAATCCGAAGCCATTCACACTCGCCCATTTCTTCCCAAGTGGCCATGGAGCCTGTCTGACCGGGACTTTGATGCCCCATTCGTCGAAGGGAATCTTCTCATTAGGCTGCTTGAAATCATAATTAGGTAAGAGAAAGCCCCTTTCTAACATCAATGCTGTTTTGATGACACCAGCAATTCCTGTCCACATAAGCTTGAGCTTCCAACAAAATTAGGTTGAGCTCACCTGCAGCAGCTTCTAGATGCCCGATATTTGACTTTACTGAGCCAATGTACAGCGGCTTTCGTTTGTTTCTACCCTCACCAAACACATTATGCAACGCAGATACCTCGATTGGATCGCCGATTCGTGTTCCAGTACCTGATTAGCTGAGATTAATAAATGCTACCAACATGTAATATCAGATGCTTAGCCTACCGTGAGCCTCGACATAACCTGTGTCCACAGGGTTCATGCCACCTTGTTTATACACGGAGCGGATGAGCGACTCTAGGATACCTGTCAGCTACCTGCAAGACACGTTTGAATCACCCACTTACCCTGAGCAGAGCCATTAGGGAGGGTGATTCCATTCTTATTAGCGTCAGCTTAAGAGCACATATTGGACCGAATGTTTTGCCGGTCGCTTACCGTCTTGCCATCTTGGTTGATGCCACTTCCGGTGATTACGGCTCTTATGGGATCATTGTCTCTGATGGCCTGGTCAAGAGTTTTCAGGAGCACTATGCCACAACCTTCACCACGGCCATATCCTGTCCCTCTTTGATCGAAGGCATATGATCGACCATCGTCTCCGAAGAGCCTAGACATTGAGTACGATATCCAAAATTCTGGCAACATGTTCAAGTGCACTCCAGCAGCCAGGGCCATGCCTGATTCACCAGTCCTTATGCTCTGACAGGCTGTGTGCAGTGCAACGAGACTAGAGGAGCATGCGGTGTCTACGGTAAAGCTTGGTCCACGGAAGTCGAAGAAATGGGAGATGCGATTTGATTGCATGGCCATGGCACACCCTGATGTTGTCAGTTTTCTGTCTGCCAGTCACTCAGATTGTCTGGTTGGGATGACATACCTGTAGCTTGGTACATGGGCATGGTGTCAGGATCACGGAACAAGTCGGCCTCGTACTCGGAGAACGTTCCACCAACGAAGACACCGACATCCTTGCCAATGACCTCATGCTTTGGTATCCCTGCGCTTTCCAAGGCTTCGAAGGTACATTCAAGAAGCAACCGCTGCTGGGGGTCCAGACTTGTTGCTTCCTGTTGTGTGAAGCCAAAGAAAGGCGCATCAAAGGCCTTCAGGTCGTGGGTGAGGACTTAGACAGGACCTGTATTAGCAATGTAATCATAGGAAGCTTGATATCAACTTACAGTTGCCGCCTCGCGCATTGGTAGTACCGCTCTTCCCCGGATTGGAGTGATGGAAACGATTGGCAGAAAACCTCGATTCAGGGATGTCCGTGAAACCTGTTCGGCTTCGTGCAAGAAGCTCCCAGAACTCGTCCGGTGTGCTGACGCTTCCGGGAAGCCGACATGACATGCCAATAATGGCAATTGGTTGATGCTTGAGTTCTACATGGGCTTGAGTGAATCCAGAAGTGTAGCCTTCTTTGTAACCGTGTACGTATGCATCCTCGGACGAGGCGGTTGACTTTGGGGTTGTTTCACCGTTGGTGGCTCCATGTAACGGAGTGGAAGCACTGTTGTGCTCTCCATTTGAGTGCCCATTCGGCCGATGTGTTGGTTGACCGGTTGAACTATTGCCGTCGATGGATAATGTAGCCGGAGTGCCACTGGTGTGATGATATGGCTGAGTCGGGATAGTCCAATCGCCGTTTTGCAATTCACCTTGCTCGACTGTAGGAGTAAGAGCATAGGGCGCCATGTTGTTGGTCCTGCAGGTGGCGGAGAAATGCTAAGCTCCGCGGTGGATCAGGTCAAAAAAACAAGACATGAGTATCTTGAATGCGGTCATACAGGGGCAGGCGAAGTGTTGTCGGAGGTGGAAGCACGTAAAGGATCGATCGTACAAGTATGGTTTGGTTGTCACCATGTGACTTTGTGCCACCTAGTCGCTAGAAGAGACTTTAGCCATGAGTGTATGAATTTAAATTGCTCGTCTGGCATACACAAATTCTAATCGTGCAATCTCAATATGATCTGCCCCGGCGGAAGGTCTTACTTGTTTTGGTGCCGTGTTAACGGTGGTCGCTCGTCAGCGGTGTTCAGCCGAAATTACTCCTAGGAGACTTTAATGCCCGAAAATGCGAGGACTGAGTAAGTAGTATTCGATCTAGCTTGCATCTATCACAAGATACACATGTTCAATCAGCTTGTACGTGCAATGACGGGCCGGCGTCCCATCCCAGTAATGATCCAGATTCTGAGCTGGAACACGCTCGGCGTTCCAGCCGTGGCCGTCCTGGAGAACTTGGGCATTGCTAGTAGGATGGCCTCGCCCTAACGGTGTGACAGACCTATTGTGTTAGATCTCTAGTGTCGGGTAAAGATTCTTGACACGAGTCCGCACATAGACCTTGACTTGACTGCCCCAGAACAACTTCTGGTACAATCCGCAAGACGAATGACCATCGCCTTCAACAAGATGACGATATTTGCTAGCCGTGAGGACGTACACACCTACCCAGAACGCGAAGATAACGGAAAATCTTCCAAACTTGTTCAGAGTGAGAACATTGACGACTGCACAGAACGAGCGCATGACGTGTTGCACACTCCCAGAAACTACCCGTACAGCTGAAGCATCATCTCATTGGCTCGGAGCTCTCGCCTTCGTCCTTTCATGCGCACGCATCAAAGGATCCGCTTTGGCGTCCAGAGCCAATCAAAGACCGATAAGGAGCCGCTCAGCGCGGCTGAAGCTGCTCCACATTCCGAACGTCCGTAGATCCCAAGAATACATGGACAATCAACTTTCAGGTCTTCGGGCGCGCGCTTGCGCAGTGGGGTAGGAAATTAGATGTTGAGAGAGAATGAGTTGAAGTTCAGATAGCATTTAGGAGATTAAGTGCAACACTAGTCTCAAATAAGCTTACCGTGGATCGACAGCTAGCCGGCATTATTCGTCGGTAGTGCATCATTCCTCCGACATCCCCGCTTTCTAGGTTTACCCGCTACCTGTTTATTGCTACTCTGCCCAGAACATCATCTATGGGGCTCATCATACCCACAAAAGACTTTCTAGTCGACAACCCGGAAAGTTTCCCACGTCCGGCCTTGACCCTTGTGCCACAACCATGCCTGGAAACGGTCGCCCGCATCTCAGCAAACTCCGCAACAAATGAGTACATTATACAGGGTCTGTACTATCCAAAGATGCCCTTTGGAACCATCGGCGATAGCGACCCTTGATGGCGCGATAGTCGCTATCTGTTGCACGTTGAGTAGCTCAAGCAAGGTACCAGCCCTGTTCATTTGGAGCGCAAAAAAGCTCACGGGACGCCGACAATTTGTGCGCACATGCGATGCTTCAAGTAATCAGCATAACTGTCATTCGTTTTTGAAGTCTTGTCCACGATCAACTTGTCAATCTTACCGCTTTACTACCTGTGTACCAAACCGCAAGCATGCGTTTTTTGTGTTTACCTGGAGCATATGGCAGTATTGAAGTGAGTAGCTTCAGTTGCAATGTAAAGAAGACTTACTGACAAGAGAAGAAATTCCGAGTTCAACTCGCGCCACTGGTCAAGGAGCTGGAGTCCGACAAGAGCGCCAGTTTCTACTTCTTACAAGGTCCCTACGAGGTCACGCCGCCAACAGGCTATGAAGAGTTCTTCGGCGGTCCGCCATACTATCGCTTCATTGTCCCAAGCGATGCTGACATAGAGACTGTCGACGTCCTTGAACGTATCCGTGATTTCCCTCAACTAGAGACCCCCGAGATGACAATGCGGGAGCTCATGACATACGGTGTGGCAAAGACGGATGACAGTGCTCGGAAGACACTCGAGTACTTATATGAAGTCCTTGAAAAGGAAGGTCCATTCGATGGTATTGTTGGCTACTCAGAGGGCGCTACAATCGCAGGGACATTGCTTCTACATGAGCAAATGAGGGATCGAGATGAGGGCCGCATTCCCATCCTTAAGTGCGCGTTGTTCTTCGGAGGCTGGCCACCCATGCGACCAACACTGGATGGCATAGTTCTCGCAGACGAAAGCGACATGATGATCGACGTCCCAACAGTTCACATCAGTTAGTATTCGCCTCCCGTGCAACTATCCAGCTAACATTATGTAGTTGGTTCGCTGGATCCTTACATCCATGGCAACATTGCGCTGTACAACGTGTGCGACCCTGATACAGCGTTCATATTTGACCATGCCAAAGGCCACACGCTTCCACGGGACAAGCATATGGTCAAAGAGCTTGGTGACACGGTTCGCCGTATGATGGATGAAGTGAATGGTGGCTCATCTCCCTATTGAAGTTCCTTGTAGTGATGGTTACAAATGTATTACAAAAATATTTTCAACATGACCGCTTGATCGCGAGGACTCTGTCCGCATAAATTATACATTAAGCACGTGTACTGGGTGCACAGTCTGAATATATCGCTTTGGTGCCTCGATAGACTTTTTCTGTGCTCGAATGTCGATTATTGTAGGAATTGATAGTTGGCCGCATCCTCATCATTGTTGGTCGGGTGGGTTCAGGCATCAATGTACATAAATTGGTCATTGGTAATGGGAGGATACCGGCTTTTCGACAGATCGGCAAGGAACCTCCATGAACCAGACCCCCAAGATCAGCACAAAGGGCGCGATCGACCGCGTACGGTGGGTCGTCGTTTGAACACTCTGCTAATCCAGTGAGGCAGACGTGTGCGTGTAAATTTGATTCGGCGCGCTATTGATTTTGCCATTCGCGAAAGGCCATGAGTCTTTCAGCGCTGCCCATCGGTTCATATGCATTGTCCCTGCAGCCATGCACTGACCGTTACCAACAGGGATTATGATTTCGCTCCAGCAGAGGCGCAATCACATGCATACGTTTGAATGTACCCATGCCCTAATCTGCAATAGATTAACCATAGTAGGGCACTATCCTCGACATGCTGCCTTGAGCTGCATGGGCCAACGCTTCCGATCGCGTCTGAAACAATCCTGCGCTGCGGGATCTGACGGAAGCTAGATCGTCTCAGTCGTTTGACAAGGTCGGCCACCGATCCTAAGTCTTGTGAACAAAGTATTTTCTACAGCTCTGAACGTGCCATTAGGGTCCTCGAGTCAGTGGTTCTGCTCACATTCGACACTGTCACGCTCCAAGGTAGCTTGCGTACAATGGCAGCACCTTCACCACGCTCGTTTGCTTCGAAGACATGGAAAGATCGGGTGTCCAAGGCAACTTCTCGAGGAAGATTACTCATGGCATGTTCCAGCTGCTCAAATCTAACATCAGCTAACGTACTGAAAGCGCGTACTTTCCTACTCTACCCAAAAGAGTCGAATCTTCCTCATCATCTCGACTTTCGCCTCAGTCTGTGCCGGAGCCACTCTTCCTCTGATGAACATTCTCTTTGGTGAGCCTCTACATCGTCTTGAGCCAAAACTACAACAAAGACTAATTGTTACAAAGCTCGACTCGTAAAAACATTCAACAGTCAGGCATCATCACCGTCACATGTGACATCCGAGTCTTTCATGTCCGTGATCAGCGAATATGTGTGAGTGATTGATGATGTCCCTACTTATGGTCACTTTTCTTACTTCCACAAGTGTTTACATAATATATCTCTTCGTCGGAAGGCTTGTGCTAGCCTACATTGCCATAGTGAGTAATAATCGGGTGGTCTTGCCATTAGTCTTATCTAACAATGTCGAGTTCGGTTTTCGTCTCACAAGTTTAAGCATCTCAGCGGCCATACGCCTGGATTACATTCAGTGTCTATTTCGACAACCGATCTCGACCTTGGATGCTTTGCCATCAGGCCAAACAGCAGCTATAATCACGATCACAGCCAACATCCTGCAACTTGGTATTTCAGAGAGGCTATCATCCCTCATACAAGCCATAGCGGTAATCATCGTCGCATTGATAATTGGCTGTATCTATAGTTGGGAGTTGACTCTAGTAACAGCGTGCGGGCTTGTTCTCATAGTCTGCTGGTACTCAATACTTATTCCCGTGATAGTCAAGAAGCAGACAGAGGCACAGCAAGCAGAAAGAGACGCAATGAATGTGGCAGGAGAGGCCTTACTTGGTGTCCGTATGATTGCTGCGTGTGGTGCAGAGAGCAAGACGATGACAAGGTACAACAAGCTTGTCGAGCGCGCTGAGTCAATGAATAAGAAGTTGTCGCCACTGTTAGCGATTCAGCATGCTCCAGGTTAGTTCTCGAGAATGCGGTCTTGTGATCTCAACTGACGTACTTCAGTGTTCTTGACCATGTTCGCGTAGGGCTCAAAGATGGGCATCTGGATCGGAACCATTCGCTAACGTCTCCAGGACCTTTTCACTTTGCTTCTGGTATGCGGTAAAGCTTTACGTGAGCCTCAAGTTTGCGACAGTCGAATCATTAGTAGTGTGAGAAAACTCCTCGTTCTTCCTCAGGTCAGACACTGATATCCTCTAGCGTACTGCTTTCTGTGATGACTATGATTGCACACTTGAACGCTATCTCAGTGCCATTAAATGCAGTTTCAAATGCAGTCGGCGCTGCTGCCATATTCTTTACTATCATAGATGCGCCACAGCCGGCAACAACCGGCATCAAGGGGCCGGCAATTGCCCTCGACAAAGATCTAGAATTGCGACGTATCAACTTCGCTTATCCGTCCCGGCATGATGTAAGAGTACTGCAGAACTTTGGTCTTACAATTCCATCTGGTAAAACCACAGCCATTGTTGGACCTAGTGGTTCAGGCAAAAGTAAGAAGCTCCCAGGACCCCTCACGCTAGCATGTACTGACTGCTCTTCGTTGGCTCAAAGGCACAGTAGTTGCACTCATATCAAGGTGGTATGAGCTCGGTGGCGGCGACAATGTTTCCAACTACTTGCGCAACGGCGAGATCAAGATCGGATCACATGATTTAAGCACCATAGATCTTCATTGGTGGCGGGCGCAGATAGGACTCGTTCAGCAAGACCCATTTCTTTTTAACGACACCATTTTCAAGAATGTTGAGCATGGTCTTGTAGGTACAAAGCATGAACACGCTGCAAGCGAAGTCAAGCTACGACTTGTTCAGGAAGCCTGCCAAGATGCCTTTGCAGACGAGTTCATACGAAAACTTCCAGAGGTACTGAATCCGGCTTGCGAGAAAAGGCTATCACGCTAAGTCTTATAGGGCTACGATACACCCGTCGGAGAAACTGGTCTGAAGCTCAGTGGCGGTCAGCGACAGAGAATCGCAATTGCGAGAGCTGTTGTTCGCAACCCGACTATATTGATCTTCGACGAGGCTACAAGTGCCCTAGATGTGACCAGCGAGCGAATAGTTCAAGCAGCGCTTGCTAAAGCGTCTCAAGGTCGCACAACAATTGTTATTGCTCATAGACTGTCGACTATTCGGAATGCGGACCAGATTGCGGTGGTTGCCAAGGGTTGCGTGGTTCAAGTCGGCAATCATGATAACTTGTTGAAGGACCGTGATGGCGCATATTGGAAGCTTGTCAACGCTCAGCATCTTGCCGCAGGTATGACAAAGCCTGCAGTTGAAGACTTTTGGGACACAAGAAGCAGTCGAGGCGACAGCTTCCTAGCCGAAAAGGAGAGCTACGACACTCTTGTCGAGCTCGGTCCCGAGATAATTGATGATGACGATAAGAAAATCCTGGTGCAGAAAGTAATGGATACCACTGCAGGTGGCTGTAAGCCAGGATCGACCGTGATTGAGGAAACGACTCATTCTCTAACCCAAGAACGAAAGAAGGGTGTCCTGGGGGGATTCAGCATGCTACTTACAGAACAAAGGCAGAACTGGATCAAGTACGTTATAATCTTGGTCGCAGCAGCTGGCGCTGGTTGTAAGTGCTACCCGAATAAGGTTTCTAAACAGCTCTGACATGAGTGAACTAGCTACCTCCTCCATACAAGCATACCTTTTCGCCAGACTGATATCAGGCTTCGCATACTGGGGCCCACAGCTTATATCCTCTACATCTTTCTTGTGTATTATGCTCGTTGTTGTAGCAGTCGGGGTCGGTGTCAGCTATTTCACGCTAGGATGGGTCGCAAACAATGCCTCTACTGTAAGTGCCCTGTTGTTACTGCATGCCAACAAGCTAAATTTAGGGCAGTACACGGTATCTTTCTATCGGAAAGAGTATTTTCGCAACGTTATCACTAAGCCCATTGGTTTCTTCGACGATCCGGAGCATTCGTCAGGATTGCTGAGTGCTAGAATCGCCACCGATCCAGCCCAGCTGCAGCAGCTTTTAGGAATCAACATGGCCATGGTCGTCATTTCTCTGCTCAACCTGACTGGATGTATCACCATTGCCATCGTTTTCCACTGGAAATTCGGCCTCGTGATCATCGTGTCTTCTCTTCCGATCATTCTTGCGTGTGGCTGGTATCGGGTGCGCCATGAAGTACGATTTGAAGCGCGTAACAACAAGATTTTTGCTGAAAGTGCACGATATGCCACGGAAGCGATACGGGGAGTTCGAACGGTGGCGAGCTTGACTCTGGAGCGGACTGTCTGTCATCAGTACAATTCGATGTTACAGGCCCATATTAGTCGGTCGTGGAAAGAGGCCCGGGTCTCATGCGCGGTTTTTGCCTTGAGTGATAGCATGGTGCTACTTTGTATGGCCTTCTCGCTCTGGTCAGTGTATCCAACGTCGACTCACAACTCAACAAGGCTGACTCAATTAGGTATGGTGGGTCGCTGTTAGCCGCTGGAACCCTTAAGTCCTTCAACTTCTTAGTAGTTTACCTTGCAATCATACAAGGAAGCTTAGCTGCTGGACAATGGCTGAGCTTTGGTCCCAGTAAGATATTGAATCCGAGAATTCAGCATCAAACTAATTTGATAGACATTGCGCAAGTCTCGGCTGCGGCAAGTCGCATTCATGCGATGCGCACCGACGATAATGATAACGAGGCCCGGATGGTTGCTAGACACGAAGAAAGACATCGTTGGACTTTGCCAGCTTCCCTCCTATGGAAGGGAGCTGATATTGAGTTCCGAAATGTTCACTTCAAATACCCTACCCGCGATGTCTCTGTACTGCGTGGTTGTTCCTTGATCATCCAGCATGGTCAGTTTGCGGCCATAGTAGGCAGTTCAGGTGCAGGGAAGACCTCCGTCATTTCTCTCATAGAGCGTTTCTATGCTCCACAGGCTGGTGCTATCTATTTCAACGGGGAAAATATTGCCACGATACCAGCAAGCACCTTGCGCAAAAGAATGAGCCTGGTTGCACAAGAAGCCTCGATCTTTCACGGCACGATCAGGGAAAACATCCTATTCGGTGTTGACGATACTTACATTTCGGAGGCGCAATTACTTGCTGCAAGTCGAGACGCAGGAATTCATGACTTTGTGTGTTCTCTTCCAGAAGCTTATGATACCAACGTGGGCCAGTCTGGCGTGTCGCTCTCTGGGGGGCAGCGACAACGCATAGCAATCGCGAGGGCATTGATTAGGGATCCTGAGATTCTTCTCTTGGATGAGGCGACAAGTAATCTTGACTCTCAGACCGAAAGAGAAGTTCAAGCGGTCTTTGAGCGGACTGGTAAGGGGAGAACTATGGTCGTTGTAGCACACCGCTTAGCGACAGTGCAGCACGCAAATATCATCTTCGTGATGCATGAAGGGCGCATAGTAGAGAAAGGCGATCATAAAAGTCTGCTGGCTGCAAAGGGAAGGTATTGGCACATGTGTGAAGCTCAAGCGTTGAGCGCATGAGGTCATTATCGAAAATCTTAATGCTATTCGGTACTTCAACAAGTCATCCCACTATCAAAAGTCCGAATACACAACGCATTGTCGGACACATCCACAGATTCAATACCTCAGACCCGTGGACCTCGTCGAATGCTTCTGTCACGTGGCTTCTCAAGTACTGGCCCCAGTCCCCCACATCCCGATCCTCATAAGAGGTCGCAGCCCGCGGCTCTCACATGGCGACGTACAGTACATAACATCATAGCCATCAATCTCTACTTGGGCTCACGTGCATTCAGGACTAGGTCCCTGCCTTAGCCGTCCCACTTCGCATTGTTCTGCATAATCCGACAATATGGTTCCATGGCTACGGGACATTTACCCGTTATGCGACTTAATCTCCCCCGTGCGACAGATCCTGCATGACGGCGCGAACATCAACGACCCTGGTCACTTCCCCCGGGAGTTCTGTGCGGTAGTGTTCTAGAATTGCCGATGCGAAAGTCCGAACATGCTCGTAGCTATGAAACCGAGAACAATGCATGCGCGGCATGGGTTGTGTGCGGTCGCGTTACACAAAACTCTTCACATCTTGCAATCGATATGAGCACCTCCGATCAGGTTCATCGGCGGTGGCCCAGATTTGAGCTTTTCCTGGAGAAATCACCCGCTGATAGCACGGCACGAGATGAAGCACTTACCTGGTAATGATATTTCTGTTTCGTTGTCGACAACCATAGATAATTTCCCTATATCAACTTCATAGCAGTCAACTGGTGCTGTTCCTTCATCTTCTGCTCCCTGGCAACTGATACATTCGTCATGAAGACATTGACATGGGTTCTCCCAGCGTTGCTTGTGCAACTGCCGGCAAGCTTCGCCGCGCCCAACTGTCCGCTAATCGGTCCTGAATTTCCCCCTCCGCAGGGACTGGCCGAGCACCCGATCTGGAAGAAGGCAATTGCAAACGTCACTGCAGTTTTTGATTACATCGATGTCAGCAACATTACAGGCGTCGATAGGTTCTCTTACTCCATCCAGATCTTCTCCACGAATCCTGGACCTCCGATCCTGTGGGAAAGGCACAGAACAGCCAAAGATCTTCCGGCGAACACCACAGGTGTGCGCTCAGTCAACGGAGATACTGTATATCGCTTGGGTAGCGTATCAAAAGTCTTCGCTGTTCTCACCTTTCTTGCCGAGGTCGGCGACGTAGCTTGGAATCAACCAATCACGAAGTATATCCCTGAGCTATCAAATCATACGGGCAGAGCTTCCTCAGCAGGCTTCGATCCCGTAAGAGAGACTGATTGGGATGATATAACAATTGGTGCCCTAGCAGCTCAAGTCTCTGGGCTTGGGCGTGACTGTATGTTGAACAGAACTTCACGATGACATTAGCTTACCCTATATTCTAGATGGTGTACTGGGAGAGGTTACACAGACAGAAGACATCCCATCGCAATGGCAAGCGGTATTGCCTACGTTAGACAATTCGACCAAACCAACCTGCGGAGCATGGCCATTGTGCACTCGAGCAGGTTTGTGAATCTTTCAGAGCTGATCCGCAACAACATTGACAAGACTTAGAATTCTTCAGGGGCCTTGACATCATGTACCCTTCTTACGCACCGTATCAGACAGCGACGTATTCCAATGTCGCATATCAGCTTCTCGCTTATGCTCTCGAGAACATAACCGGCAAGAAGTTTGTTGACATTCTAAACGATCGTGTAATTAAGCCACTTGGCTTGAACCGCACCTTCTATGAGACCCCACCCGACAGATACGGGGTCATCCCCGGTACTATCAAAGATACCTACTGGAATGTTAGCCTGGGCGACGCGAGTCCGTGAGTGCTTTCCTAGCTTCCTCATCGAAACCGACTAATACTCAGCAGTGGGGGCAACATGTATTCGTCAGCAAGCGACCTTTCTACTCTTGGAAGGGGCATCTTGTCATCAAAACTCATCAAGCCGTCCCTCACTCGGCGCTGGCTGAATCCGGTGACATTTTCTTCTGACTTCCTTGCATCGGTTGGCGCGCCGTGGGGTGTTCGTCGCATTCAGCTTGCCAAGGAAACACAACCTCATCGGACCCTGAGTGTCTTCACCAAGGCTGGAACTTTCCGCAAGTACACGGCTTTCATCACTCTTCTTCGTGACTTCAATCTGGGCTTCACCATTATGATGGCTGGCACCCCAGCTATCAACAACTTCCTTGGCGCTGATCTTCTTGGTGCTTCACTGATTCCAGCATATGATGCTGTTGCCCGCGACGAAGCAGACAAGAAGTTCAGCGGCGTATACATTGCCCGAGCTTCCTCCTCCAATGGCACATCTAGTAACTCGTCATCTTTGACCATCAGCACCAATTCGGGTAAACCCGGCCTCGGTGTTGGTCCGTGGACGAGCAATGGTACCAACATGGTAGACATGGCTATCAAGCTGCAGTCAGGCTCCGATGCTGCTCCTAATGGGACCGAAGCGCGGCTGTACTACACTCAACTCGAATCCAAAACAGCGAACGGCGGCTCAAGACAATCGTGGAAAGCAATTTTTGAAGTCACTAGTGGACCTGGCGCTGGTCAGCAGCTGTGGTCTACCGACTGTGGCTCTTGGGTTGGTGTCACTGGTGTTACGTATGGAAGTTTGCCACTTGATGAGTTCATCTTCAACATGGACAGCTCTGGCAAGGTCACAAGCGTCGACAATCTGGCATTGAGGTTGACATACTACAAGGTTTAGTAAGGGTCAAGCCACCTATCGTAGCCGTGTTCCTGCAATTTTCTGTACATATAGCAGGAATATGCATTGTTCTTTATTACCATTGTATATCTTATCATGAGCCGACGTGAAAATCACAATCACAGTCCAATGAAGTGACGAGTCTTGCATGACTTAACAGTTGGTCTTAGAGGCTCTCGAACAAGAACACAAATGTCTTCGAGGTGTCCAGCCATAGTGCTCAGTGCTCAGTGCTCAACACGCTCTTGAATTGATGATGTGATACTCAACCACGCTGGCAAAGCATTTACTACACTCCAAGGACCTGAAATCTACCTGATATACTGCACTTTCTGCAAACTTCCGAACCTTTATACTATCCCCAACCAAGCAAACTCAGTCTCATTATTCTACTCTACGTAGCAACGAACAGTAAATCTTAGCATGTCATACACGGGACCCATCACACCTTATGATTATGTAAAGTATCGCAACTCGGTGTTGTGGGGACAGCAACTGCGGCCTACAGGTTCACCTGCTACAACAATTTTAGGCACGGGCTTGCCTCCTATCTGAAGCCGAAGGCTGAATCTTCCTGAGCATTGGGGCGCACCATGGCAGCAGAGACCGGACGGGTCATGGTATCGTTAGTGTAGCTTTTCGAATTCAATGTATCAAATTATCTTGAGCCTTCAAGGTCGCGCAAGCAAATATATTGGGACACCAGTGAACAAATCATCGAGTTCTGAAGCTGTGGAGCATTACCTCATATTGACCAGTCTGTTTCTCTCCGTGTGCAAAATGGGGCACTGTAAGAAGGTTATATTTTCTGTGTCTCTTATATACTATGCTATGCTACTTCAGGGCTAGTTCCAACGAAGCCGTATGTTGATACGGCAATAGGCTAGTGAATCAGTACTTCGTTGCAACGATTGAGACGGTGTAAGACGATTGATTGATTCTACGTGAGGAGGCTACAGAGGTGTATAAGACTTGAGACGAGTACGACCGAAGTAGGATCGAGTTGGCTGTTGGGCATCATTGGGCAGCCAACGTACGTACCGATACTCATGATCCGACAGATACCAACACCGTAAGTCGCAGAAGATGAACACCAGACTCGCGTGTTAAAAGTACTCAATGATAAAGGTCAAAACTTTTCACTTTCTTCACCATACACCACGAACATATATCATGGAGAAACAATAGAAGCGTCAAGTGGAGACTATCGATAACCAAATCAGCCATGGAGATTTCCCAACAAACTCCATCAAGCCACTCTTTTGAGACCTTATGATACAACCAGATGTTATGCTTGCACCACACATACGGGGTAGACACTGAAGCACATTTCAGATTGTTGGAGACGGACTGAGCATGCACCAGTTTCTCGCTTTTCTAGAAACATTTTTCTGCGTCTCGATGATGGTAGCGTAGAAGATTAATAAAAGACGCGGCGCAATGTACGTCTCCATACACAAACCCGCATCTTTGATGCCTTCTTTCACGGTGCCGTCTCCCAGCAGTATGTATCGAACGAATTTGGTTACAATTACTCGTGTCTCAAAGTCGCAGATATCGAGTTGATAGCTATTGTAAACCAACACCACGAACCGAAGACGAAGGTTGCCGAACTGTTGTGGTGTATGCCGCACATGCGAGATGGTACTACTTAGCATTTCCTATCAGCGGTTATGTGAATATTAAATCAAATACTTCGGGTATGTGATCTCCATTTGTACCGAAGCTTTTGTGTTCTTGTATTGGTGACATTCACTTAACACAAGGCTGACGCATTGAATACTTCGAGATATAAAAGCAGATATTCATCACTCCTCACCCAACATAAACGACTCATACCAACCTCAGAACGCACACACACGAGTATTAAAAAAGCAATATGTACCCATACCAACTAGCAGAATCCCATGCTACTCCTTATCCAGGACCTTTTTATCCCCCTCCCAGACCCTATTACCTGTATGGCGTCGACACAGCAGCTACAGATCAGATGCTCCGGCCTTTTGCTGACCCTCGGGGACGTGTCAGCATCACCGGTGGCAGACTACCATCCATTCGGGGTCGAAACGCAGGTCTTTCAGGTCCATGGGGCTCTCCATGGCAGCAAGCTCCAGATGGAAGGTGGTATCGTTGAGAGGACATCAAGAGGCGGAAGCCTTGCCACTTCTCGCAGCTGTTTATTATCATGTCTTCTTGATATAGTTCATGGAATTTCGCCACATATTCAAATAATTTAAACACTATACAACCATTGATGAGGAGGGCCATGTAATGTCTCCAAAAAAACATGGGAGGTCGGTTATCTCAGTTATACGACCACAGAGCACGAGTGGGACTCCCAGGCTCTTGGTATTCCATAGTGTCTGAATTATGTTGTGGATTATCTTCCAGGTACGGCAATTGAGACCTTCACTATGACCGACGACTACAAACTATGGAGCATATGGATATGAATGCGGGACACTTTGTCGATGGGCCGCCTGTAACACGTAGCAACAGACTAGGAATACCAGGGCAGATGGTAGCGAAATCATGGGGACTATGGTGGCTCATAGTATGTAATACGGTACTGGAAGTATTTTGCTGTTCGCAATGTAAAAATTTAATCATAACTATCATAATATCTCAACGTATGGTGCTACGTCTACAGCCCCACAACTAGGTTCAGTGTTTGTGTGATGCACAGCGAGTTTACAAGAACATTCTGTAACAAGACCTTGAACGTGTCATGCTACTCTTCAACCTCAAGTGACACATCAGTGCTGCGGAACCGCGATTATAATCTGTGAATAATGTAGCGGCCTATAATTTCTCTGCAGTGTGCACTCCCTACACCTTCTCAAATCCTCATACACATTTCAATCTAAATCACTCTACGCAACGAAGATCGACTTTGACAGTGCGACAGATCCTTCCACTCTTACCAATACTTGGGCTACAAAACTTGATACGCTTACTCACGCCATGGATCGAAACTTCATTGCGCGTTATGGATACCAAGGATACACCAGACCACACCTCCCAAGGAGATATAGCGACTCTAATCTCGGGTACCCGGGCCTGCAACTTCGTCCCATTGACAGATCAGATGCATTTGGGCCTGGTCAAAACTACTGGAGATTACCAGGTCCTCGTACGGCTACTCTTGGACTACCCGGCGATTTTGGTAGTCGATGGAAACGACGTCCTGTCAATTACCATGGCCCGATACAGGGACAGTGGTATCAAGGTAGCTGGTGGGGCTGAGGGTATTTACATTCAATGTAAAAACTTAATTAAATCATGCTGTTGTAGATTAGCAGAATGTGTGAATGCCAAAGTGATGTGACATGTAGAGTCACAGCAACAATTCACCCATTTGCCCCGTGACTGATGCCAGTGTATATCTTTCGCAGCCAACATGTATTCTCCATCATTCCTCTCCTACTACTCTATCCAGATATCCAAGCTCCGACTCCACAACCACAACCAAAGCCGAGCCACTAACCAACTACAACTCACCAGAACTTTGCTTACCATGAATCCCTACGGCTACCCAGGCCCATATACTCCATACGACTTCCAGAGGTACTGGTTCAGCATGCACACTGCTGCAAGAGGTCAACAACTCCGCCCCATCAATCACTCAGAAACCCTGGACTCGATCAGGGAAGCGGGTGGACTGCCTGGTACCCGCAGTCGAGCTCTGGACTTTGATCCATTCAGTTTTGGACCGCGGTTCAGAAGAGCACCTGGGAGATATGCGGGACTGTCACGGTTTGAGTCTCTCTTGCCTCATGGGCAACACGCACCTCACCTTCAGTGAGATGCGACTACCTTTCATACA